>CAJQZN010010621.1:0-10050 GCA_907164685.1 Colias eurytheme | reverse complement strand
CAACTTTGTTATACCCAGTGCTGCCATACTTAATTATTAAAATAAATGAACAGTCACAAACTAAAACAACAAATATTCTTCAAATATAAATTACTTTTTAAATCGTAAAAAATACATGAATCTTTGTCATTGAATTTTAACTAATAATAATCCTATAAATTTCTAAGTTTGTTAAAAAGTTGAAAGCTAATAATTTTGAAGTGTACCTACAATGGCAATATCAATTGCTACTATTCGATCTCGATTCTCGAGTTTCTAATTTCTATCGCTATTTGCTACCACTGTGCAAGTTCACGACAACAAAGTGTAAATTGTTTGTGTAGTGCATCATAAAATGACCTAGATTGTGTTTTGTGAAACTTTTATTTATGTGATACGTAGACAAATCTACAAAAGAAATCGTGAAAAGCGATATGATACTCTCCTTGGCAGTGTTCTAAGATTGTGCATATCGTCAAGTTTCATAATAGTGTCAGAATGATAAAAGCAGAAATGGCTTCAAAACCAGCTGGTCAGAAGAGACGGTAAGGATGTTATTGCTTATTTTTTATCAGAAGTTGTACAGAGACGAGGTTAAGTGAGTCTAACCCTATTCGTAATTTCCTCGCAAGCTTAAATGCCAATGTCCCTGTAAAACTTTCTCTTTAAAAACTAGCATACATAATGTTATCAGTGTTTGTTGAATTAAAAGTTCATTATGTACATCTATGCACTATCTATTTTCAATGTGTTTAATTCAGAACTTATCTTCTTGTACCAACAAACTTCCTTTTACGGTTTTGTTGCGTTGTCATTATGTATTATAATGTTATATTGTGTGAAATATATTCTGATAAATTTTTTTATTGAATGTTTGAATGATGTGATATAAGTACTAAAATGATAACCAAGGTGTACCTATTTAACACCAAAAAGATAACCTTTTAACTATCTGTACTGTCGAATGTGAAATAGTAAATTAAGTATCATTAAAGTTCTTTTATAAAAGAATTGAATAAGTATCTCTATTTAAGCATCAACATGAATCTCTCAATGAAAAAGCTAAGTAGTAATGCAGGGTGCTTAAAAAACTAGTAGAATAATCTAGTTACACTAATATTATAAAGCTGAAAAGTTTGTTTGTTTGTTTAAACATGGTAATCTCAGGAGCTACTGGTCCAATTTGAAAAATTCTTTTGGTGTTAGAAAGCCCATTTATCGAGGAAGGCTATATTATATCATCTCGCTAAAACCAACAGGAGTGGAGCACTGCGGGTAAAACCGCAGAGCACAGCTAGTTTGCTTATATACTATAAGTTGTTAAGACTACTATGTTGTTTTATAGTTATAAGATTCACTTAGAAATAGCGCTATGATATTTTTATAAATTTTATTATTTCAATACTTAAATCAATATTTTTATACAATACTAGCGGTCCGCCCCGGCTTCGCCCGTGGTTCATATTTCGCAATAAAAGGTAGCCTATGTTCTTTCTCAGGGTCTAAAGATTATCTGTGCCAAATTTCATCAAAATTGGTCCAGTAGTTTATGCGTGAAAACCATACATACATACATACAAACCTTTCCTCTTTATTATATTAGTATAGATTTAAATCAACTTTGATAATTATTCTCATAGGAGGGTATGTTCTCAAATTTCAATATTAAAAGTACTTAAAAAAAAATTGGTTGTCTGTAAAGTTGGTTTACTGACGATAGTTGAACGTGACAACGTCTGATTGTGCTTCTTTGACGCTCGTTCCGCACTCTTGCTTGCACTTCAAGCCTTCATGAAACGCCTCAGAGCGAGGTAACGCCGCAAAATAAATGAGAAAATATCATATCAGTTTTATGTTTTTAAATAAGTAGATATTCCAAGAAATCTTCTCATAGCTGATAAATTTTTCCTTTACTGGATTCTGCATTGCTTCTTATCTTTTCGAGATTAGAGTCAAGGTTTTGATTCTTGCAAATTAATTTCTTATAAATTATAAGAAGCAATGTATACACATACTATACATATAACAAATCAGGAACCTCTGCCCTTATCAATTAAGAGATAATTTATGATAGATAATGTAGTTTTATGTCATACATACCTACTCTAATTACTAAAAATATAATGAACATTATCTGCCTTACTTAGATTTGGAATCAATAGATTTTTCTGAATTTATTTTTAAAATGCACTTGCTGATAAATTGACATCATTTTATCAGAAATATGTGCGTCACTAGGTATATGGTTATCAATGAATCCAATTAAAGATAAAATGCTGATGTGTACTCCAAAAATAGATGCAGAGCATTTTGCTTCATTTTATGTGGAGAATACAGTGCATTGTAGTGATTGTGTATGGGCTTTGGATGAGTTTCTTATTTCCGTATCTTCATAAACATTAAATATGATAATTTTCAATACTGAGTTTTTAAGTGATATCTATTTATCTTTCTTGTTTTTATCTTTTTGTTACTTTCTAAAATGTTTCGTATTGGACCCTTCCCACCACAGTAATATTGAACCATTTTAACCAGTCATTCTTATTATGGGAGAAAAATGAACATTGTTGTGAAAACCAATTGATACTTCGACATTTTTAAATGGGATATCTATTTAGGATGATTTCGACATTCAAAACTGGATTGTTTTACATTACATTTACATAACCACGTGTCATGATGTTTATTAAAATGTACTATAGATGTTGGTTCGTTCTACGTTAATGACGCTCATAATGAACCCTATTACAATTGAATTAGGTTCAATTAATTCGTCGTTTGTATCTGCGTCACATAATGTTAAGCACTTGATAAGAAATAATGGCTGTTACGTGAACACGCGCTGAAAGAGATATACCTAGCTAATATAATATTATGAGTATGATTTGATACATCGAAAATATTAATACATATTTTATTTGTAACAGAAAGTATCGTCAAAATTTTAGAAATAGTTGTGGTGCATTGCAACATGTAACAAAAACCATTTAAATAACTTTAAAATTGCGAAATTAAACAGGTTAAAGGATTTTTGCCTATTCCATTGTTTTGAACTTTTTGTTTCCTTCAAATACACAATACACTCAAGTGTCCTCACTTCAAATAGTTTTAAAACTAATCATTTGTTTACTGTATATAAGTACTTTGATAAGATTTTACCGTCTTTGTTGTCTTATGTGATATTGCATTTAAGTCTGGATGCTTGTTCTACTCGTATTTGAAAGTCGATTGTTAGTTTTATTCGAAATAAATAAAATAATTAAATTTAAATACATTCGTTAAAGTTCAGTGTAACAGTGATGCAAGGAAACCGGTCTGGAAGTCAGTGTTAACGTTTCAATAAACGTGTTTAATTTCAATGATACCTTTTTCGGAAGCAAACTAAGAAATATTTTGAACATTCATGTTACTCAAGTTCTTGAAAATTTATTCAATTCCATTCCCATAGCAAAGAATACAAAAAGTCCATCGTCTTATATTTGCTCCTACGAATTTCAGACATAAGCTATTAAAATAAAATTAAAACTTAATTTTTCATCTTTGATGCAACAATAGGAACGTAAGATATATTACATAAAAAGTGCGATATGACGTATCATATCGGAAATGTAAATAAAAACTTTCATCGACCTTTACGTAACAAGCGCGTCTCCTTGCCAACATAATGGGGTCAATCATAGGGACATTAATAACCACTGGATTATCGAGCATTGGAATTTTCCTCGTATAAGAAAACTGGAACGATGCGATGGTTTGTTTATAATTAGAGTGTGATTATAGACGTGGACCAACTACGTTGTACATTGCACCAAATAGTCGGGGATTAAATTCTTATAGGCTTTATAAATGCTACTTATATCAAATTATGTATTTCAAATAGCAACAGCTGTCTAAGAAAAATAGATAGACTTCTAAGTTCTCCTCATTTCTAAACAGTTTCCGAATGATTTTAACAGACTAATACCTTGATGACACGTTTGGTCAGTTTAATCTTTCGCTTTTAGCCATATCCTTAATCTGGTCCTTATCAGTTTGGTTGGTTTTTTATCACATATTATGTTCGAGAAGTTTCTATGAGTAGAGTTCAATGGACTGACATCAATAAACGTTCGCTCGTTTTCATTTGGGCCATCATAATAATAGGTACCTATTTAAGCAAGTTATTCTTAGGTGTTAAATTTCAGCGCTTTGGGTTTTCTTTAGTAATTTATAATTTTGCTTGCACGTGGCGTTTGTAAATGTAGGCATTTCTATGTAATGAATATTTATTACGTATCAATATCACTTTAAATTTTGTTTTTACCGTAAGTAATAATTACGTATGTTAATTTCAGTTTTTAAACAGGTACCTAAGAAGCTTTATCAAGTAATGTTTCTCAAATGACTGAAATACAAAAATTTATATTTTGTCTGAACTCTGAATCCGACACTGCAGGATATCTACAGCTGTAGACTTTGTATTTTTATCGTATTAACTTGTCTTGATAGCTAACATTGTAATACAATCTTGATACAATCGATTTCGGAAAAGTACGAAAACGCATGGTAAATCCCAAAGTGCATGCAATTGTCTATTTTATCTGCCGTGATCGTGTCATAAATTCATAATCTTGCATTCTTATATCATGATCAGCCATATTTTTGTGCGTTTTAAAATACACATACTTACTTTATTTTTTATAGGTTTTATAAAAAAGAAATAGACAAATAAATTTCAAAAAGAATAAGGATCGATCCTCAACACTTGTAATCTATAGGTAGGTAATCTATAAATTCATGGGAAAAACTTGTCTTACTACTCAAAAGTAAACTTTTAAGTAATTTAAACTATTTTAACTTAGTAGCGAATAAAAGCCCCTATCAATTTTTAAACATGTCCTCCAAAATGCCATCATGATGAAAGAACATCGCACTAATTGCCAGGTTTTCCTTGGCTAATATAACTTGTTTATACAGTGTTTTAACTAATACCATTATCGTTATCATCCAACAGACTAACAGTTAAACATTTTCATATATGTAATATCTTACATTTAAAGAACATAATCCTCCTTAATAAACGGTCTCTTTTAGGAGAAGATATCTTTAGCAACTTAAACAACTTCTGAATTTGCGTCATCAGTGTTACGGTGCATTCACATCAAACGAACATAGAGCTAGAGCAAGAGCATTATTTTTTTTTCTTTGTTTATTTAGGGATCTTAGTCCAAAAGGACGATGACAATCCCATCGGAGCATTATTTCGTGATCTTTTAGTGTGAACGAAAACTCGTATTCAGTGCTGTTCAGCATTAGATCTTTGCATAGAATATTTTCTAACGCACTTAGAACAACGAAAAAATGCTCTACTCCCGTTTACACTAAAATAATTTGATATAGGGTTAGAATGATCATTCGCTCGTTTGATGTAAATGCACCGTTATATGTAACATGAAATTATTTCGATTCTACTAAATCTGAATGCATTTGTTCCTAGGTTGTAAAATCCAAATTGGAAGCTAAAATGTAATAACACGATATTGGTGCATAAATCACTATTGAAACATACTAGCTTATTACAAAAACCATAAATTTACACCGGGCAAAACATGTTACCTATACCTAATAAATATTAAATATGAAACTGACCAGAATGATTAACTAAAAATTAAAAAAGAAAATTGAGGTTGGTTCACACCCCGGACACTCCATACAAAATGATCGTTTTGACAGTCACACTGTAGAGACTGCAAATGTTAACGCTTTATGGTTGGCACATTTGTGACTAGCGTAAAAAAAAATTCGCGTTTTTCTGATGAAATACATCCGTAAACAGCACAATATCTAACCATTTTCTACGAAAAACGATAATCACAAATCCAAAATAATAAAATTACTTTAAGTCAATTTGATTAATGTTGTCAATCTTCGTTGCGTATCGTCCTTGCAGAAAAATATGGCCCATTTTATGTCTGATCGCGCGGGGGTGAGGTAAGTTTAATTTTGGCGGGAGGCGGAGAGTGTCCGTTCTGTTATCTGTAGCGTTTAGCTACTATTATGTATTCTGTGGTTGGGTATAGGTATTAGTCAATAAGAAATTAAGAATGCATTTTTAGCCAATGGGCATCTGCTTTTCATATAGCGTGGGTTTGATTTTAAAGTCATAAACGTAGAAATTCGCTGGCATACATACAACAATGGTTCGTGGAAAATGTCTGAACGCAGTTTTATGCGTCCACGCGCTTCAAATGAGGACATTAAAATTAAAAATAATACTGTATAAATAGGCCTTTACTCTTTACTAATATTATTGTAACTAAGCGTAACCGAATACCTTTTACTGTACATTTCATATAATTTTGATTTATTACACCGTATATTAGATAAGGCCACATTATAAGAATATAAATGTGATTGTAACTGATTGATAGCCCAAATAATTGAGAAATGTATTAGAACTAAATAATCATAAGACCACATCGTTCTTGCGAGATAAGACAGATAAGCAACGTCTTCTTTAAATAAAGTACGGCTAATTAAATACCGTAAACACAGTAGTTGATGTTACAACTACTTGTTTAAAGGCATAAACGCTTTATAAGGAATCTTGAAATTCAATTAAGATAAATTATTGGAAGTAATAAATGTCCCTAGTAATGCAGAAGTAGCTGTATTGGATCCTTAAGAAATATTGATCTATACGGAAATGAATCAAATAAAATTAATTGTTAAAATCTTCGAGGAATTCTTGTTATACCTAGTTTTTTGATAACGCAATGTTCTGAGAAAATTTTAATTAGACATATAAAAATTAATCATGTGCTAAAGTGATTGATCATAATATAGGTGGCCTATCTATATTTTTATTCTCTCTCATTTTTTCGAGTCAAATTTTTCACCGGACGTGGTCTAGTATTCTAGCTAGTTAAAGCTGTCCATATCACATGTCTCGTTATCAAAATACTTATCAACTTTTTTGCTACTATGCGAGTAATAGCGGGGAAAGATAAATACATCTTTGACGTTATCAGTCGTATGTCGATTATTAAGTCCGATGGACTGTTTTGTCGTTGCCTTTGTGTCTGAGACGAGGTCTTCACCAAAATGTTTGTGAATGGTGATCCTCTGCCCCAGTGTCCCGTCGTCGGCCCGTTTGAGGAAATCGGATGGCAAACGCAATGCCCAGTATCTGGTCAATGGTCGAAACCAACAGTGAAAAACGTGTGCGGTTACAATGTTTACAGCGCCAACGTTAACGGTGCTTTTTCCACTCAGTGCTATAATAATAACGTATTCGTTTGTGACAACCCTGGATTCGATCAGTTTTATTCGGAACAACCTATAACCAATGGGCAGGTTTTCTACCCTAGGGTTGCCCCGCATCCGCAACTTATGCAGCCAAATTTGCCATGCCAACAGAGGCAAGAATGGGATTATAATAGCATGTGCTATAATGTAAATGGAACACCGTGCCAGTTTACAAATGTCGTAGATTTAGAAGATTTTATGTGAGTAAAGAGTTATAAATTTTTGTGTTATCTATATGTACTAACCATATTCTGACTTAATGCTCTTCAAAAAATAATTACCAATATTATTATGTCTGAAATAAGTTGTTATTCGATGTGACATCAGAAGTGACACGGCGAATGTCATAGGTTACTTTACGATTCACAATAACAAATATGGCGGATGGATAGAAAAAAAAATTGTCGCCAAAAGAAAAACGTTATGTAAAAATGAAATTTATATTGAAAATGAAAGTGTAGATAGTTATTGTTAGGGAGCTTAAATTTTTTATCTCAGTCACCTTCATCGTCTATCCCTTGTTTTATTCTTCACGTATCACATGATAATTTTTATCTGCTAATTCAGCATCGCATACAAGCAACGATTGGTATTATATGATTTTGTCGATCGTCAAAAAACCCTTATCAGCTCAACGCTTTATCTACAAAGTCATTACTTTGTAGGTCATAACCTGTTATTCATAATATGTACTTCAGTCTACTAATTAATAAAGTATAAAATATTCAAAAACGGTCCATTCGGATTTCTATATTTTTGTTCGCGGTAATTTTCGGCTCGCAATGAGATGAAAATTATAAAAGGAAACATACAGAACATTGGAAATGATCCATAATATAATACTTGGTTGGCAATATGTCGACCTTACTTAAATGTTTTAATTTTAAATATAATTATTATAATGGAGAGCGTTGTGGACAATGGCCTGAACCCTCATAGAAAGCCCGTATCCCTGCAGTGGGAACGTATATATGGGTGGATGATGCAGATAATATAACGAATTGTTCCATCAAAATATACTTAAAGTTAAAACAGCCATATATTGTTAGGTACTTACTAGAAAAAGGCATTAACATGTTATCTATATCACCATGGCGTGATATGACGAGGCATTACGTTAACTACGTGTAGATTAATGCATCGGATAAGAATCCCATCCAAACATAGCGACTAGGTCTACCTAGTGCCATTCCTTAAATATTTACAATCCTACTAATCGGTTTGGCAACATGCCATACTGTGTTTATCAGGTGATTCGACCACGTGAGGGTAATGAATCCACCTATCTTGTGATTTTACTCTCCAGACATTGAGTCGATTCATCTTGTCTCCTTGTATTTATAGCTACAAGTGAGACCAGTACCCTTGTAGGTTGTTAATAGCTTTATAGGTCTCAAAGGCTTGTGTTGTTCATACATAATGGATTGGATGTTAAGTTCAAGATAACCCCGCCGTATAGCCTGAGGTACGTTGCTATAATATGCCTATTGTAACATACGCATTGCATTTCGTTTCAACTGATAAGGATTTAAATTGTGGTGTAAATTATGCTTATTCATTGTTTTTCTAAATTCAGTAGCTATTTTGGTGTTATCAAGGAAATTTCATGCATGTTCCGATCTAACTTAATCGTAATTTGTACCTATTGAGTATGTTATCTAAATCTCGTACTCTCGAGTCGATATTCGACAGTCACAATTTGGTTAGCGTTTATTAGTGAATACTTTAACACGGCATTTTTTATCTGGCCTTCTTAGAAATTGTTCAAAGGTTAGTATTTGATATGTATAATCTCGGTTACTAAATATTCTATTTGCTATAAATTGGCCAATATTTTTTCCCGACATATCTTTGATATAAAATAACATTGCTTATACCTATTTTTATGCAATTTCAGTAAAAACAAGAAAATATTTGACTATCATTTAGTACAACCTGTAATTTAACTCCATTCAATCATCATATTAGATACATAATACATAATATTATCTAGGTACTCGGGGCGAAGCCGCTCTACAATAACAGTACCTACAATAAAGGAAATAATATGATTATGTGTCTGGACAAAATACTTTATAACTTTTTTACAAGAATTACCAAACAAGGAAGAATTAATAATCTACTTAATTCCAATAGAATACCTATTTCAATTTTGAATTCATTTATATATTTTTTTATGTAAACCGTGGTAGGTCTATTTTATTTATGATTGGTTCATAAGTTTTATTCAGTTTATGCAATCAACTATCGCATTAATAGTATGGTGGTATGTATTGCAAAGTATATAATACAAAACGTGAGTGCCTTCGTTATGTTAAAGTGGAACAATTGAAGCAAGTAATATTTTCGTGACGCTATCATAAAAACATTAAAATCTTGTCTAGTGCCTAGGTTCTGCAAAAAAATATTCGGATTGAAAACGATGAAAGATCTAACGAACTAAGATTAAGAGAAGAGTTAGAAGAACTAAATTGTATAGTTCTTTTTCTACCCGACTAATATGATAAAAAAGAATAACAAAAATTTAAGGCCATTTAAATTTTTCCTCAAATCTTAGATTTAGAAAGTAAAATTTTAATGTGTTCAAATAAACAATGCATATAAATGAAAGCCTACAATTCAGTCCTCTAAACTGCTGACGATTGTAAAGTAAAGACCTTATTTATATTGGTAAAAGATTGTCGATAGGTATATTTCCATAAAGTGAAAAGTAATTTCCGCAATCTTAAAGACTCTAAAGGTGGCGGTTCGCGCCGCGACAGAGACAAGCGACCGAGACAGGAG
>CAJQZN010010620.1:0-33051 GCA_907164685.1 Colias eurytheme | reverse complement strand
ACTTTTATTAGGTACTGATTGTATGACGTGTATTACTTAAAGTTTAAGGTGATGAATTAATTTTTCTAACATTTACGGCCCTTTTCAAACCATCGTAATTTTTATATTATTAAAGTTGTCGTGATGAAAATTCATGACAAGAAAGTTCAATAGTAACACAATACGTCTACCGTTTTAGAAACATGATTCCATGATATTTTCTCGATAGAAAAAAAATACAAAGTTCTCATTGTTATTTTTTTATAATCTCTGGCATCTTCAAAATAACAAACGTAAAGTTACGACTTTTTGGATATTAACTATAAAATATACAACCTATACGTCTACCGATTTAGAATTTTGAAATATGCGATGGTTTTGAAATAAACAAGAAATACTTGAAATTAGCGCGCGACCAGCCAATATAGCGAGAGCCGCCCTGTACCTTCCTACCCCGATCGCTGCACGAGTCATTCCCGCTACGGCCGTCACACGGGGAACTTGTGTCGCTCGCGCAATCGTAAAAAAGGGTGACAACACGATAAGACAAAATGGGGACAATAAAGAAAATAAGAAGAAGAAACATAAAGGTTGGAGAAAAAAGAATGCTTACAATTGGAACAAATTAATGAAGAAGTTGGTTTTATTTTAAATTTGATGATAATTGTATTATAGACGATGTTTGATATGTACCCCTGTTTTAAGTACATAACGAATGTGTAAGATTTTTTTCATTTATAGCATAGATAATCTTTTCAGAAATCCGGAATCCAGAAGGAAAATAAACCCACTGATTGTTCACAATGTGAACCCACTCCTTCGTAAGTACCTTTATTCAGTCAAAAATGTATGTTATCAACGTTCTACTGGCTTTATCGCATGATTCCATTTTTAGCAAAAAGCAACAAAGTGCAAAGAAATAAAAAATCATGGTGAACTTAGTGGAAGTATGGCGGACGTGATATGGAACAGGAGCTCATTGGAGTAGTATTATATTTAAAAAAAATACGAAAAAATTTCAAGAATTACATTTCTTAGTTAGGTGGTAGATAAGTATGTTGTATAAAGAATTTGATGTTGATATTTATTTCATTTATACTTACTACACCTGTGCGGGAAATTGCTTAGTACTAAAACAGGTTTATATTCATATTTACATAGTAATGTGAGTTTTAATTTCGAAAAATTTTGTGTAAGTATATTAAATTGAGTTCCTGGGTGATCTGGAAACACAATTGGGCCCGGAAGATGGCGCTGCAGTCACTCCTCCTAATCACATGAACCGATTTGGATGAATATTTGTGTGCACATTTCATTGTTGTGGGATGATTGGTTGATTCGTTTTCACATTAGCTAATATTATGTATTTTTGTTGTAAACTTAATTTAATGTTTATAATACATTATTATTGGTATAAATAAGCCAGTGTTCGTCTCACATTGCTGTACCTGCCTACCTACCCTACCAGGGCCTAACTTTGTTCTGGCTATTTTATTTTGATTATTTGTAATGAATAATTACAATTATAATAGAGTGCAAAAAATAAATACATGCGTCAATATATTTTGTGTTTTTTTTAAAACAATTTTTCTATTTAAAAAAATATCATTCCGACCGCGGCTTTGCCCGCTTGGAATTAGGTTATATCGTGAATCCTGTTTTATCCCACAGAAGTGTTCAGTTCGGATAAAAAGTATCCTATGTGTAAATCCAGGCAATTACCTAGCTATATTTTATCAAAATTGGTAATGTAGTCTTGACGTGATTAAGTAACAACTAACAAAAAAATATACAAATTAACATCCAAAGTTTCGCATCAGTTTTACTGTATTAGTGATATCTTCCACTCTTGACTTTGACTGAGAAGAATTAGGGTTTATAACTTCTTTCAGAAATAGTACCTTTCATTTCTGGGCATGATGTAATATCTACGTCAGCATCAAATTCTATCTAAATCAATTCAGTAGTCCGCGTTATTGATTACCATTTCATTTTTTCAGAGTAACAATATTTTTTGTTATTTTAAAGATCATTTATAACCTGTATTATTTTGTAATAAAGTAAACATTACGAAATAATAATAATTATTAATAATGTCTAAGTAGTTGTTGGAAAGAAGATTATTTGTTTATAAGCAAGAAAATAAAACCAATAAATCAACAATTGAATAAATGTATAACAATATTATAACTGTATGACGACTCCATACATGTTTGTCCCGAGTCGGCCAGCGGCAGCGCGGCGAGTTTGCAAGAATGACTTCGCGCACACCCGCGTTCGCGATAGCGAGCTATTAGACTCCGCCCGCCAAGCAGTGGATTTTTTTTTGTGTATCGTCTTAACTGACTTCGTAAAATAATAATACTAAAATAAAATAATGGTTTAGTTGTTTTTTGATTTGGCATTTTTATTTAAAAGAATACGATTAACAGTTGTCTCTGTTAAATGTTGGTAACTTTTTATGCATAATTCACTATTTATTTTTCTACCAAGCCATCGATATCGGTATCGGTATCGGTATCGCCGATACATTACTACAAATATCGGTATCGGTATCGTATCGGCAAAATCATGTATCGTTACATCCCTAGTTGCTACGATATAGGAAATTATACAATTTTAACGTAGTTAACTCACTTGTTATTTAACAACACTTATTACCACCAAAGAAAGGTAGTTATGTGTTTAGCTTCCCAACCATGAAAAACTAATTTTTCTGATTTTTTTCCTCCTGTTACGTTCATGTGAAAGAAATAAGAACGCTTTTAATAAGGGATAATCTATACGAATTCTGTTAAATTAAATACACTCAAATAAAATACACACCATTTCGAGCTGTTAAAACTACCTTAACGTTAGGGTAAGGGTCGGAAAATCATTGCAATTTGTTTCAGCAAAAGGGTTGCTACAAAAGCAATAAATCACTTCCCTAGAATATGTTTTCCCTATAGCCAAACTGCAATATGAATCAACCGCTGTCCGCTACACACCACACACTTACTATAAAACTGTTCTAACTATGAATTCTAATTTCCCCTGGCTTTCGGGAAGGCGCCGCCGGTGCCAGAATCGGTGAGTCGAAACTGCGGCTTGTGTGTTGTTCACTCGCATACAAACACGCTTTAGTGGCATTAGGCATACTCATTGCACGTGATGCACACGCACCTCGATGTTCTTGCTTTGGTTTTGTTTCTGTTTACCATTTTGAAGTATCATGTTCCATTTTAATTTTTAACGACGATGTCTACTAGACTAGATTACGCTATAGCGTAGTAAGGATAAGGAAAGATAGAGAAGATTTGTTATGATGGAGAGAAATCAATTAATTCAAAGAAAAGCTTGTCTCTCGCTCATCTATTGTTTAGATTTATTATAGGGTAGTTGTATAAAATCACGTAATACCCCATTGTGATGAAGTTTCTCACGTCATAACAAATACAAATAAGACATTACAGTAGTATTTCTTCGTATTGTTCTAAGAGCTTCTATCGTGCGAATTTTGCCCGCGACCACCTTGACCCAAGTGGATAATCAACTGAGATTTCGTTTTCATGTTATATACGTTATGTAAGATTACGTTAATAAATATGAGTGGGATAAATATTGAGACTATAGGCCTATGCTTGCTTGTTCGTGTGATGTTTTGTGTTGTTTCGCAGTTGAAGAACATTTTGCTGAAATGTTGTGCTCTTCTATGTTAAATGTCGGTTTTGGAGATAGATATAAAAAAAAATTCATATTTCATAATGAAAAAAAATATAATCAACCATGTTTGAGGTAACTGAACTTAAACAGAGTATTATGATATAGGATCTTTAGTTAAATTATTGATAGATGTTAAATATACTACACTTCTAGGTGTGTATGTGATAGCAGTTTCAATTCTCGGATATTCGGTCGCGAGAAAAACTGATGTTGAAGAATTGGGTTAGACCTTTTAAGTCATCTAGAATAGCTTTTAATACATTTTTAACACGTTCAGTATATTTCATAGGTACCATTCAGTTATGTTCCGATATAAAATAGACTTAATGTTGATTGAATAGAGTCCTTATTCGTAAATCGGGTAGAATATAATTCATAACATGGATTACATTGGCGCTTACCTTCGTACAGGTCAGCAAATTGCACCGTAGATTAGATTTGCACGTTATGCACTTTTCATGTAAATATTGGGTAGTTTTTGATGGCATTCTAAAATATTGAGCCAGTTCATGAGCACCTAATAATTATTTTGACTTTAAGAAGGAACAGTTTCTGTGTAAACTTTAATTAGATGCAGAGGTTTTCATTATGATCACAAAAGTAAAAACCCATGTGTGAAAAAATATATATTTTTCACTTTTTTCAAAAATAAAGGTCTGTTGCATGTTAGACTAAATAGGATCAGTAAAAGACCATCTATAGAAGCCATAGTTTAAAATATAAAGAACTTCAGTATCACATCCCAATGGGTACCACAATTTCAATGTTACATGTTTCTCCAAGTCCTTGGTCATCTCTCATACCATTTTGAATGTTCAGGCTATGATATGTCACCGTTCATACGGCGGTACGCCAAATACCTCAACGAGAAGGCACTATCCTACAGGACTGTCGCCTTCGACTTCTGCAAGGTTAAGAGGGGGTGAGTTTAGTTTTACATTTATTATTTTATGAGTTTCTGTTAGGAATACTGGTACCACGTTAAAAAGTGTAATATAAAGATAAATTGTTCTGTTTTCTGTTTGATGTTTACAAATGAGTAAGACTACAATATGAGCCTTCACCTATTATGAGCAAAACAATACTATTGACCTTCCGGGGCCTTATTCAATATTTTTCTCTTTTAAAGTAACAGCCACATACAAAACCCTATTAGTATAGATCTTAAAATGATTCAGGACAACTGATTTAGTCATATTTTTCAAAATTTATGCAAAATAGATTTTAAATACCCCAAAACATACCATTTCAGTAAAGAGGAAGGCTCCCTCCGCATGATGAATGCAGACGAGCTGCTCAAAACCTTACCAGTGCTGCAGGCTCAGCTGGACGCGTTGCTTGAGTTCGATTGCACAGCCAACGACCTGACCAACGGCGTCATCAACATGTGCTTCATGTTGCTGTTCAGAGATCTCATTAGGTAAGTGTGGGTAGTTCTTGTTTCAGGATATTATTGGCAGGAGTGGCTGGGAAACTTACTAGATATTTATTTGTAAGTGTAACATATCATCAAAATATGATTGAACTTTCTTGTATTTGCTGTTGTCTTGTTTTAAGTTTAAATTTGTATTTTTTGTAAACATTTCAAGTTAATTTTCTTATGGGCCAGATTTTTCTATATTAAATAATTTTTTGTCCTTAGTAGGATCAGTCTTGCTATGAAAATCGGATACCAATATTTATCTGAGATGAAGTTATGTTAACATAAATTGAGGTGATAAAAATTGAATTCGTTTTCAGATTATTCGCGTGCTACAACGACGGTATAATCAACTTGTTGGAGAAATACTTCGACATGAACAAGAAGAACTGCCGCGAGGCTCTCGACCTCTATAAAAAGTTCCTGATTAGGATGGATAGAGTTGGAGAGTTCTTGAAAGTAAGTTATGCTAATTTTTCAGTGCTTTTTAAGCTATTGCATAGCTTCTATCGCGGGCCTTGAGCGCGGAGACCGAATCGAGAAATTCCGTAACAAAAAAACCTTACGCTCCCCACTCCGACGGGCGCGGAGGTGTGGCTTGAAGGCATGCTATGCAATAGCTTTACCGCGGCAGTTCCCGAGTGCCACACATCTTTTTTTGTAGTTGACTTTATGAAGACCAGGGATTTATATTTCCATTTGTATGTTTCATTTTAAGTAAGCTCATATAATGGATATGAGGGAATGTATTATTGATATCGAATAGCCACACATATTGTTTGAGAAAAAGATAGCAATTCGTTTGTTTAATAATTGGTTTACACTGGTGGAATTTGTCTTTAACCTTTGACGTACTTCTGAAAAAAAAGAAGCACTTATGTTTTACTTGAGTAACATATTTTCTTACTCGCTACAGGTGGCAGAAAACGTGGGTATAGACAAGGGTGATATCCCCGACTTGACTCGTGCTCCGAGCAGTCTGCTCGACGCGCTCGAGGGACATCTCGCTACGCTTGAGGGCAAGCGGGGATCCGCTGCGAACACGCCCACTCAGACCGCCAGGTGAGAACATTAGTATCTACAGTAACAGTGATCAAGCAAGAACAATAAATATTTCTAGACATTTTTCACACACGGCACGATCTGATCCCATACTAAGCTTTCGCTTGTGTTATGTTGTTTTCGCAAACATATACAATTTTGAATAAATACTTATATAGATAATTAACACACAGAGCAAACATCTATGTTCATCTAAAAAATATTTGCCCAGGGTGGGAATTGAATCCACGACCTTCTAGCTTGGAAGGCAGGGTCACTACCAACTAAGCCAACCGGTCAGTCGAACAATAACACTAAAAGCAGCTTCAATAATAACAAGAATAAAACAAATTAACGATAACGGTGATAGTATTATAGACAGTAACAAAAACACCAATATCAACGATACTACCACAAATAAAACGCTTTAACTAACAGCAATATCGACATTGACACCTATATTAACAACAGTAACAGCGATACTAGCAACGATAGTATTAAAAACACCAATATTTAAAACATTGTCTTTAATAATAGCAAAATCAATAACAATAACCACGAAACTAACATCGACATTTATAAAAAAGTCGAAACAACAACAACCAATAGCAGAACAAATTGTATTTTAGCGACCAATAAATCTAATAACTCTATTCTATCTTTCTATCTCTCCCTCTAACAATTGCGATTTAAAAAATATAATCATAATCATTTATTCACCATAAATTTATATATAACCTTGAAATTGATATTTTGGTTTTATGGCATTCAAATGCTTTATAAATACAAATTTATAAAGAATATAAAAAATTCGATCACGAGGCGGGACTCGAATATATAACCTTTTGTTCAAAATGCAGCGCGCAAAAGAACGTAGCGAACGTGATGGGCGCTCTATCATCGACGTCATCGTCGTTCGGAAACGCGGCTGCCGCGGGACGGATCGACTCGCACGCGAACGGATCGCTGCTCATCGACGACTCGCTGCGGCAGCAGGCGTTGGCTGAGGAGGAGGCCGCTATGAACCAGTACAAGGTGGGTACGGGCAGGGGCGTGCACTGAGTTTTTAGACAGGGTAGGCAGAAATATTGCAATGATAATAAGTCATAAAAACTAATATTTCATATTGCAGTACTGATATTTGATTGGAGATACATAGTATTTCCGCAAAATAATGGAAAACATATCACGAACATAGGTCATAGGTATTATCTATAAAATAATTGTCAAAGTAGGTATGATATCCTATAAAGTATTCTATATTATGTAATTAATGATTAACTTTACCTTTGTGTATTACAAATTCCGGTATAGATCCATTTATAGATCGGCCTTTTTCCTATCACTCTCTGTTTGATAAAAGTTTATTCATAAAACAAAAATAAGAATTTTTCGTTAAATTATTATCTTACAAAATACACTGATGATATACATAATCTATTTAGTTACTCTCAAAACACTTCACTTGCAAATTGTCGTAGTAAACATTATTAATTTTCTCAAAAAACAAATTTAACCTCAAAGTAAACGTTTGTTATTTCCAAAACAAAACAAACGAATAATGATGCTATTTGCAGATGGTCTTTACCGCTACAAAATTGTATACATTATCACACTTCTTAAATTGGTCGCATATTCAACTTCAGTTTCGACTTTCGATGTAGTTCCGAATTCGGTTCGTACCTAATTCGTATATCTTCGTAAAAAGACACTGCCTACCTTGTGTGTTTGTGTGCGTGGTTTTATTACATCAGTGTGCCGTGTTTATAGGCACGCACACATATAAAATATGCGTAGACACGCAGACTCAGCAGAGCACACATATAAAAACTTAGACACGGATAGTTTGTGTCTTTGCCGTCCCGTGACGTACTGGGTCCTGTGGCGGCGCTAGTGCAGCGCATGAATAGTGACTTGAGCCGAGCCGGTGTTATAGAAATAAGATAATAATGCTACCAAAATACCGATAGATGGATCTAAAATATATTTGAAATATATTTTTATTTCATAACTTCTACATTGCGCAATTAATAAAATTTAATGACGCTGTGAAATTCATTTATGCATATTAAATATTGATCAGAGTTTGGTAAATGGTAGGGTAGGCAGTGTCTTTATGTCTTTATGGAATGCACGCCACTGGGTACGGGAGAAAAAAAGATAACATATTAAATTGTAAGACTAGCTTCCGCCCACGACTTTGTACTTGCATCCCCGTTTTTCCCCGTTTCCGCAAGAATTTCGGAAAATCCTTTCTTAGCGGATGCCTACGTCCTAACATCTACCTGCATGCCAAATTTCAGCCCGATACGTCCAGTGGTTTGGGCTGTGCGTTGATAGATCACTATATCAGTCACCTTTGAGTTTTATATATATAAATATAGATGTCTTAGAGACGTAAATTCCTGTGTTTTATTCGAGATCATTGGTGATAAACAGAAATTATAGAAACATTGCTCGATGGTAAGTAACAATAATATATAATAGTTGAAGTTGGACGAGTAGCAGGCCGGTATTAAATTGTTTTAAAATATAATGAAATAGTGCTTTCGTCGTCAAAAACTTAATGATATTAAATAATAGCATATAGAATCCGTGAAAAAATAATTAAACTATTTATATAAAAGAAAGTCTTCTCGAGTTAGAATTAGTTACACTATTTATAACTCGAGAAGAGCTGAAATAATTTGGCTTAAAATTTGTTGGGAGCTTAGAACCGGGAGAAGGACAGAATACTTTTATCCCTAAAATTTTGAAATAAAGTAACAAACCGAGGAGCCGAGAAAAGACAATTTAATTGATATTGAATAAATAGAAAAATTGCACGACACAATCCTATTATCACAATAACGTAGTACAAATTCTCATAGGGCACAAATTGGCACAAATCCACAGGTCCACTTATACCAAGGCGAGGGGCTCACTGGCGAGGAGGACGTCACACAAATATATGAGTTATTTGTAAGGAAATTTAAGTATTTCGCTCTTGTTGGGTCCGTTTGGGTCTCATGAGCTTTTTATGTTCGGGCATATTGTTATTCTTAAAAGTTTGTGAGGGTATTTGTCAGTCTGTTCATAAATTACTTGGAATACCTACGGGTGTGATGTTTTGAATGTGTTCACTTCATTAAGGTAATTTGATAGGATTTTGTTTATTGTGATGTCATTTCAAGCATATGCAGGGTTGTCATTGTCATTTTATGTCTTGTGCGAATTAAATCGGGTTAAAAATCATTATGGGAACCACGATATTTATTGCGCGAAAGTTTGTGTCATTCATTGGTGAATCATGTGTCATTTGTGTATTTATGTCGTTGATGTCCAGATCCGTCGTAAAATGTTTAGCTTAAAATTAGTTTTTTGTATGTAAACTTCGTTTTTTGCCTAAAAAATTATTCAAGATTGTGGGATTATAAACATATGTATTGCTTGTAAGGCATATCATGGGACTTGTATATGCTTATCTGTTTGGATCTTATGTGTAATAACGTAACATTTGATTGCAACAAGGGATGTTATCATTACTTGATCATGAAGTATTTATTAATTATCACGAATCCTGCCCTTCAGAATTAAGTTCACTTTCCCTTATTTCCTTTTAAAGCAAAATATCTAGTACCTTTTTTACCATCTATTTTATTTTGTTAATAACGCGACCTACCTCCCTACAGAATAAAGTTCAAAATCCTATCTCCCTAAAACGCACCATCTCGAAAAACCAGGTCAATTACAAAATCGACCTACACTCTTTCAAAATAAAGACGAAATTCCCATACCCATATCAACATTCCACCAGAAAAACGCACAATAACATACAATAAATACAATATCGACCATAACTCTCACAAAATCGACCTACACTCTTTCAAAATAAGGACGAAATTCCCATATCCATATCAACATTCGACCAGAAAACGCACAATAACATACAATAAATACAATATCGACCATAACTCTTACAGAATAAAGTCCAATCGCCAACGAACTCAGCGAACAACCCGTTCCTGTCCACCCAACCGCAGACGCAGACGCAGAACATCGTTGACCTGTTCGGTCCGACGCCGTCTGACACTACGAGCACGGCGAGCAAGGCGTCTGACGATCTGTTGTCGCTCGGCAACCCGTTCGCTGATATGTTTGGAGGTAAGTATAGGAAAAATAAGAATAAAATAAAAATCGGGTATATGAATCGAGAATAATTATCGCTCGTTATGATGTGGGACAAATTAAGTAGGGTGAAAATAGGAGGGTAATTGTTCGAAGACGATTTATTCCGTCTGGTCAGATCAGACGTTCTGTTCTTCTATGATGTAGAAAATTAAGAAAAGTTTGACCTGATAGTGGGAATCGAAATAATTTTATTAAATAATATGTCGTAAAATTAATTAAATGTTGTAAATACCGTAGTTCTAACAAAATAATGTTATAGATTAATAATGTGTGTAGTTAAAATTAATAACATTTAGTACACGCAATATTAAACGCTTTTTAAGGTGAAGAGGCATAATTTGTGTATATAATAATTTTGTCACTGTACAATAATTTTGCACCTAGTATAAAAGCACAGACAAGGCAGTAGGTAAGTATTCAAAGGAAAAAGCTAAAAATATCGATGCAGTACTTAGGATCCCCTAGTTTAAATTTTCTATATCGTTTTAAATATGCATGCAATGCAATTTTTTTATTTGTAGAAAATTATTTTCATTGGTTCTCCCAAGAATGTGATGATTTTCAAATTGCTCTTTATAGAATTTATTATTCATGAATACCCGACTGCTAAATATATTTATTATCGATGCTTCATTTCGATATACCATTCCATAGAACATAATTAACATAAAACATTCCAATATGTCATTTGGCAACAATTCGCCATTTCAGTCTCCATTTTCATTGTAGTTTCCAGTGTTACTCTCACGATTAAGACTTTATCAAAACTATCCATCAAACCACTTTCATTCCAGAACATTCTAAATGTTTCTCTCAAAACAAATACATTCATTTGACACATTTGAAAAGCATCCACTTTCAACCGCAGTCGGGTAAATAACACCCATCATCCACACCAACGTAACAAAAAACGTCGACATGTACTGCATTGTTACCACTGGCAACTTCTAGGCGGGCAACCGCAACAGAACGCCACCGCGTGGCAACAACAGAGCAACGGTTTCGCGGCGACGTTCCCGGCGACGAGTGGCGCAACAAGTGGCGCAACGTCGGCCAACAGTTTCGTCTCTGAGGCTAGCTTCACTAACGTTTTCAGTGGCAACGACGCGACAGGTGAGCGGCGATCTGTTCACAAGGGTTGGCATGTGTCAACTTCACGGTGGTTAGGCGCGGTGAATGACCTAAGCGGTTCGTGCGAACTTCAGAGCGGTTGGTCTATGTAGATTTGGTATAATAATTGCACAAGAAATGACTATTTTGCTGGTATCTCTGTCGGTAATGTTCTATATTTTATGTGACACATGGTAACCCCAATAACTTTTATTAATTTTCTATGGTGATGGTGTATAAATAATATGTATGTTATTTGCTTACGGTCAGCGTATTGGGTAATGAAAGAGCTAAGGTCCCAATGTCAATACGTGTCATAGTCAAAGTTTAAATTTAAAATTAACACAACACACACAAAATTTAAACATTTTTTTTAAGTTCATGAAAGTTATGTTTTATAATTAAAAACCTTGTACAATTTTTGTGACATTATATTTATAATTATTTCAATGACATTGACACATAAACACTTTAACCTCTCAACCACCGAGAGGCCAGATCCGACCGCGACACAATAGATTTTCTATTGTGTCTGTGGTTCCGGGGCCTGATGGAATAATAAAAAAAATATGCCCACCTTATTTGCTGACCGTACGCCATACTCACACACAACGTGTCACGCAAGCGAACCCGTTCATGGGTATGGGAGACCCGCAGCCAGTGTCCGCGTCCCCCGCGCGCCCCCCACCGCCCAACCCGCAGCCAAAGTCCGCGTTCGACGACCTTGAGGACGTCATGCGAATGTCCCTCGGCGGATCGCCCGCCAAACAGCCAATCACCCAACAACCGATGGCCCAACCCATGGCCCAACCGATGGCCCAGCCGTTCGGCGATATGATGGGCGTGATGCAGCCGATGGGCCAACCGATGGCCCAGCCGATGATGTTTGGCTCGCCGGCCAGGCAGCCGATGGTGCCGATGGCAGCTATGGGTTCGATATAGATCGGTGTTTAGCACGAGCTTTTTTTGCACTGTATATAATTGTACATTTTTTTTTTGTTATTAATTTGTGTTTAATTTTTCAGCGTTTAGGTTTTGTGTTTCAAAGTCGTGTTGTATGCATGGCTATATTGTTGATTTTTTTTGGTTTACAGCTAGATTTTATTTCGCAATGTATCATCTGTGTTACACATAAGATTGTTACAATTTATAATTCGCCACAATAATACAAACATCAGGTCTTAATATAATAATTGTCATTGAATAATTAGAAACTCATTTTTTGAATCAATTAACTGCGAACTACATACATTTTATGTTTAACGCATTAAGCTTGCATACGATGAATCACGTTTTTTTTTCTTATAAACAAAGTTTTATCTAAATAACATACTATCACAAAATGTATGTGAATAAACATTACATTCACGTTTTTAGCTTGATTTTTTTTATTATAGCTAAGATCAATCCTCCCACGTTGGATTGATTGAAATATTTAGATTTTTTCGTATACCTATTAGCTCTCAACAAGCTTATAGATTTTTTACCGATTCAATACAACAATTTGATCTATCCATATTATATTCAACAAGGATATTCTTATTTCTCACATAATAACCTCCATACTTAAATTCCCTTGTAATGTGACTTAGAACAACAGTTTTAACGATCCCTACATCAAAGTTCAACTTCACAAACTACTTTTTAAGGTTTTTGATACAGCTTATTTTATTTAGCTAGGCTATCCATTACCATCTGAACTGAAACACCATTTTATTTATTTCTCGTGCGGTAGAGTATATAGAGCCTTTTATTTCTAATGTAAAAGCCTCTTTAGCTAGCCATACAACTTAGGGCTAATTTTTCAATCCTTGGTTAAAACTTATTCGTCGAATAATGTATAAAACTACCATTTTAAAAACGTATTCTAATTGCCCGTATTTGACAGTTTACGTGACATTTTAATATTATCGTGTAATACTATATTGGACGGATAAGTTTTATCCGAGCATTGAAAAATCGGCCCTTAAAACAACATTTACAACAACAAAACTCAACAGGTCAACAACAGCAACAACAACAACCGAGCAAAGTGCTGACCGGTGATCTGGACTCGTCGCTCGCTCAGCTAGCCAACAATCTGACGATCAACAAGAGTGCGTCCGCGCAGAAGTGAGTTGTTTGTGTGTTTGTTTGTGTACAGCTACGTGTGGGGTGGAGTGATTGAAACTGTTTGGTGCTAAGTGTAATGAGTAAAATAAAAAAATATGTTTAAAATGTAATATAAATATTTTAAAATTATAGCAAAAGTACCTACTTGATATATATCGACATAAAGATATATTCTATCCGTGGTAGTTTAAAAAAAAATAAAAAAATGACGTGTGGCACTCGGGGACTGCCACGGTAAAGCTATTGCATGCTATGCCTTCAAGCCACACCTCCGAGCCCGTCGGAGTGGGGAGCGTGAGGTTTTTTTCGTTACGGAATTTCTCGATTCGGTCCCCGCGCTCAAGGCCCGCGATAGAAGCTATGCAATAGCTTAATATAAAAGCTCACCAGAATGGTTTTATTCGTTCGATTTTGAAACATATCTTCTTTAGAAAGTTTTCGAAATTATTTTTTATTCGCTTTGAGTATCTTTTGCTGTTATGCGGAAAAATAAATCCTACAAAGTTCAAAGTTATGAAAACACTATGTTAATGAACTTTTTTTGTTTCTATTCCAATTCTACTCAGCATTACAAATATGTTTCAATCATTTCAAACCACACGGCAAAATATTTTGCCATGTAATTTAGACAGTTAAACAAAATTTATTTATTTACAATTTTTACCACATGTTGTGACAGTACAGTGACAGTGATCATTTAATTTAGAAGTTTTTTTTCATAAGTTTTTATACGCTTGTAAGATGCCTTTGCTATTACACACACAAGCTTACACTGGTACATAAAACGCACTAAATAACACACACTTGTGAATTTTCGTGATCAAATAATAAGAAAATGCATCTAGTATTAACACTTAGCTTGCACTAAAGAAACTTAGCTGTTATTCATCACAAAGATTCACAAGTTCACAAAGACAAAAGGAATCTGGGACACTTAGTCAGGCCTCCGTCACTCGCTCAAGGTCGCGCTATAAGTGCCTACCGCACAGTAGGTCGGTACCGACCCAAGCGGCAGTTGGTTGGCACACGCGAGACTGCGCACCCGCGTCACGTTTCCCGCGCTCGCTACCAAGATGCCCGGTTATTGCGATGTGGACGGGTGTCGGAGTTCACGAGTGAATAACAAGGAATTGTCTTTTTTTCAATTGCCTAAACAGGAACAGGCTACTTTTTATCCAGGAGACACATATAGCGGGTCCACGCGGGTGAAACCGAAGGAAGCAACAGCTACTATCAATAAGATTTCATTTTTTTTATTGTATAATGTAACAAATATAATTAACAATAAAAAAATAAGTGTTTCAGCAACTTTGTGTTTAATTTACGCGCTCAGTACAACCCTAAAGTTTTCGTTTGATGACGCAATCACGCGGCGTGCGCGGGAAACTCGCTTCTCGGTGCGTGTTCGTAGAGTACATTTCTTACTGCAGCCGAGTTGCGGCGCATTTTGTAGGTACATATAGCGTAGGTATTTTAGCTTTTGTATGGGAGTGATGTATCTGTTACGAAGTAACTATTCTCTAATCTGTGACTTAGTGTCGTAACAAGCTTTGTGCACATGTAAAGTGCATAATACACAAGCTATAATATTATAAGAAGCAATAAATTACAACCATTACGCCTATGCCTTTTACAAGTCGTTCTATTGATAAAATTATTGAGTTATTTTGGGGCTGATTTCGTACAAATACAAAAAAAAAAACACATAATTTATACACTTTCGTACTGTACTGTGTTACTTCCAAATACTTAAGTTTGAAAAAATAATGTTAAGGCATCTTGCAGCATGCTAGTGAAAGCATCGACATTTTGTTAAAATTATTTGAAGTAGAGCTAGAATATTACGCCTCATTTACACCGTGTGACTCTCACTATCTCTTTTTTTACTACAAAAAAGAGCAGGATAGCAAACATTATTTTGAAAGTCACTTAGTGTACATCAAGCGTTATTTAATGGGATGTTTTATGAAATTTTGTAATTTCACGTTATAGGTATGCTAGATTTTTTTCTTAGTTACTGAATCGATTGTCCAATTATAGCGAGGTTATGAAACACAGTAGACGAATTATGTAGATGCTTTCACGTGTGTTTTATACACGTGTCTTTGTCAATGCTGAGGTTATCCATCTAAGTACATACACGGATAAAAGAAATGCTTTTGAAGTGAAACTTCTTTAAGAGTAAAATTTTAAGGTCGCGTCATGGCAATACTGTACGTCATGGCAATGGCGATGATTTTGGTATCTTTGAATCTTGCCACAGAAGTTTCACTTCGTGTGCTCGGCACACAAGCTCTTTTTTATCTGAAAATCTTCCACTAAACACTACAAACTGGGTTATTATTGAAAAAAATGTATAAAAAAAACCACAATGATCAAAATTTGTTCGAAAAATATGAAAAAATACACAAAAAACCTCAACAAAAAGCAAAGGCACGTATAATTTGAACGGCATGCGTACCGCTAGACCAATGCAGTGGAGTTCGCCGAAGAACGCAGGCGGTTGGAGCCCGCAGCCGATGCAGGCGACCACCGGCGCTAACTATCGCCCAATGGTAAGATATAATGACACGTATGTCGTAGAGAATACGGTTCAAATTGGCAATACAATTTGATGGTGATAGGGTTCAGTTTGGTGTAAAGTTTAAATTCGTTTTTGAAAGCTATAGGGATCAATTTACATTAAATTTGATGTTGGTAAGGTTGAATTTACCTTGTCGCAATGATGATAGAGTTTAATTTGCTTTGACGAGATAATGTAATAGAACTATAAGGTTTAAATTACCTTGTCATTTTGTCGGTTCAATTTGCCTTATCATTATGATGTCGATAAAGTTTAAATTGTCTTGTCACTGAACGACTGAATAATGAAATGATATTTAAATTTTCTGAAATAATACGGAGCCAATAATTCTGATATTGTGGTTTGCAAATATTACAAAAGCTTGAAATAAAATCATTATAATATGACAACTGAAACTGATGGTATAAAGTTTAGTGTTAGGAATTAGGATAGTTTACTTCTATCGATATTGGCTAGTCGCCAGCAAAACTACTTCTGCTGAAAAACTTTCAAGGAATGTTATTAATGAATAAATTTGTAAGCAAATGACGTTAAAATCGGTTCTTTATATTTCGTAACACCAATAGAAAAGTTTAATTTATGTACATTTTTGATTTAAGTAGATGTTGTTTGCCAGCTAAAGATCTATTTTGAGCTTGAAATTACTTTACTTTCCTTGCTTTTATTTCGCTAATTCTGTCCTCTTTTTATTTCATCCTATAGCATGGCATCCCCATTTATTTTGCATTTCAGGGACAAGGCATGAGCCTAACACCACTGCCACATACGTTACCCCATATGTACCACACCCCACATTTTGTTATGGTAAGTTTTTTTTTACCTCCCCCTACCCTCCTGTTTTTTTTTTTATTTTTTTGTAACTACCCTCCTATTTTTTTTGCTTTTGTCCCATGTAATTTGTATAGAACAAATATTTGTAAATTTGAAATGGTGTTGGCGTTTTATGTAAATTGGTATATTAATAGGATGTATAATTTTATAAAGTAACCAAATTAAATTATGGTTGACTGGTGGCTCATATAGATATAAATAAGAGTCACCAGGCTTCCTAGGGATATTCTATACGAGCAAATATGAACCTTAAGTTCATTTAGGTTTTAATTTTAAACGGCTTGAAAATAAAATAAATTAATACTGATATATTTATTGGGCCTTACACAGGAGCAGACAACAATGCAGGTAATGAAATAAAATATGGCTTCTGAAACTGAAAAGCTATTTAGAAATTTGATAATTTTCCCTGGAACTGATATAATCCAGGAAATAAAAATGGATTAAAAAATCTTATACGATACTATTTTTTGATTCCATCATTTTATGGCTCGGGTTATTGCAAGTCTTTATTGGCACTTATAATACAACATGTTAAGTTATTTCTAAATAGTTCTATCAGAAGTCAAATGTGTGTTTTGCACGTGTGTGAGTGCATGGCCAGAACTTAAGTCATCATTCATTTTAAGTCATTCTCTTTTCAATTTCAGTGTGATGTTAATTTTGATTATTTGATGATGCTGTATTTGATTGATTTTCCTTGGCCGTCTGTTTTTCAAGCTTGTTAATTATAGACGGACTGATTATTATTTTTTGCTATAACATACAATTGTGATTTTTTTTATCATGTTACTAAAATATGGATTCTTTGTTTGAGATAAAACATGTATTCACTATTGTTAATTTAAATGCGATATCGGTGTTCCATTAAAAACTAAAAATTATTTTATAAACTTCTTCTATAACATAATTTTTTTGTGAATATTGTCCTTGTGTATAGTTAATTTACTTATGTGCAAGCGCTGTTGTCCATTTTCCACTATTTACTAAAGTGAAAGCTGTTAGTACATACTTAAAGTTGTCGAATCTTTTAAAGATAAATAGTGGAAAGTCGCAAAAGAGCTTACTAGCTATACAAATATTGCTCTCATTAATGTGCTAAACAATTTCTCAACAGCAACAACCGGGCATGGTAATGGGTATGAACGCGTCCCCAATGATGGGCATGGGAGGTATGTCCATGCGTCCGCCCGTACCTCCGCAACCAACCAACCACTTCACTTAAATTGTCTATAACCACACACTGTTCACGTCTTACAACCATCGAGCTATTCCAGAAAACCCCCCACCATAAATTTTTACAAAAAATCCAAATTTTTTTTGCAATTTTTTCTCGAATCTCGATGGTCTTTGAGTTCTGAATCAACCGATTCAATCGACTCAAAGGTTACTTAACATAGTTACAGATTATATACGTCACAGATTATAAACGTAGCGTTGTTTAATCTGCATTGTATATACGATTGTATTAGAGACGATATGCGCTTAGGTTCAAAGAGTTTATCGGGTAGGTGGATTTTGTTTAGTATAGAAATGTTTTGAGTCATATGATTTGTAAATATTGAATTATATACAGCGGGCGCTTCCGTTCGGACATTGTTACGTATTTTGGTCGGTTACAACTCGTTTGCGGTTAGGCTTTAAGCTTCGTTAGATTCTAGTGCGTAACGGTTTTCCTTAGCACTTTAAATTTATATTGTAGGCATGTGGATTATTATTTTTCATCCGTTTGATCGCGTATGAACGTTCTTATGATTTGGAGATCTAGATGTGGTATTTTTTCTTGGTAAAAATATCAACTGTATTAGCTAAACTATAGTCATTTTTAATAAACTAAATATATAGGCACTTCAAATTATGTATTTTGTATCGGTGCATAGTTTTAATTTTGGTTTTCGTCGAAGTCACATTCCATACTAGAAAAATATTAAATCGGATACTGCATTCTGCTTACCCGTCTATAGTTTTACTAAAATTATTATATTTTATGCAGTTAACAACATTGTATTTGGTTATATGAAATTGTGTTGAGTTTGAAGTTTATTTTTATTCGAAACAGGTGCTGTACTATGTTTTGAAGTTTAAACATTATCCTTGCCTGATAAAAAAAAATTGAAAATTATTGTGACCATATTGATAGTTCATGTAAAGAAAGTTACCATCGACCGAGTTTTGCATCAATTTATACAAATTGAATGATTTTTACTGTTAATTACTCTCTTTCTTATGATTATTTAGTTTTACAAGAAGGGTTTAAGTTTTAAAAGCAAATCATTATATTATAACCTACGTTTTCATTGCTCAGTGAAATTCTCAATACTTTGAACAATCGATGTGGACCAAATGCCGTCATATTTTGTGATATTTCTTTAAAGACTGTAGTAAACGAAAGTATTAACATTTTTATTTTGTATCTGTCGCTTGAGCAAAGTATTGGGTCGGTGTTGTCGTGTCACGCTTGACGTTTAAAATTGTTATTTTGCTGGCAACACTACGGTGCAGTATCTTACAATAAAATCGCGTAATTTATGATAATATAGAAATACGATAGCAAATTATTAATCTACATGTATTCAGTTTAGTCGAGATGTATGTATGTGTAAATAGAGCGTAGGTGTTTATCTCATATTCCATAGGAATTTATTGTTACATACCTTACTAAAAATTGAGTGCATCCTCTACTTTAACGCTACATATTTCGTTAGTTGTGCTATAGGTACGTTATACGTAGGTGCGTTCAGCAATTAGATAATCGATTGTCAAATCATTATGTGCATGCTCAGTGTAAACGATTAAATTATATTTTTGCTATATTATTCATGCACACGTTAATGAAATCATTATTTTGGTGAAAATTTTATCTTAATAGCTATTAAATTTATTTTTTAATGTAAGCTATCATTTTGCTCGTACTTTGTGCAATTTTTTAATTACAATGGCAACTAAACGATAGTCTTGCCAGTAATAAAATGATGAATGGTTCTTTTTCAGTTCTTTTACAATGGTTTTCAAATATTTTTCTGTGATGAATGAACTCTTTTTATAGTTATCGCTAGTAACATTTAATTTTTTTAAAGATTGTCTTGATCTTATTTTGAATTTATTTACTCATTGAAATCGTTAAGTTGTATATTTTATTTGATTGTGCTAATCTATTTTGTCTTATGATTTATTTTATGTAAATATTCACATGCTATTTTATTTAGTAGCTCTGTCGTGCCTTGAGATATTCAGTTTATTTATGTGAATAAAAAAATTATTAAGATTTTTGGTTTTTATTTTATTTTCTATTCACGCTTGATTCATCCTTCATTTTTATTTAATAAAGTGTTTAAGAATTCTAATGACAATACTAAATTCCTATTATTAACAACCTGTATAAAATATTTTCCATTTAAATTTGAATAAATTATATTCCCGTAAGCAATGGACGATGGGTCTGTTGGGAGATTAGTTATATCAACAAAAATTAACTATAAAAAATACCATTTACAATTTGTGCTAACCTTTGCATTAGTCAAGACCTATCGTCTATTATTTTCATCATGATTCATAAGTGGGGATAAAACCATACAAAATATAGCATATATGGCAACATCCACCTACTTCAATGTTACCATGTCCATGCTTAAAATTTCCCGTATAAGAACACATTATAGATGTCTAGTTTATTAATATGAACGTTTATATCGTGTAGAATGTAGACCCGTTTTGTATATCGCAAATAATAAATTCTTACTGTAATTTTTAAACTTAGTTAATGTTTACAGCAATAGTAGACATACATTGGTGTAGATTCTCAAATTTATGTACCTACGTATATCTAGATAACCTATTACTATATAGAGGAGATTAATATATTTTTGTTAGGAATGTTCTTCTCCCACTTAGTTACTACTATGTTCTGAATAGTAAATATAACGCTTACGATATTATACGTGTGTTGTTGAAACGTAATTAGCAACGGTTTATTGTGTATAAAATATAATAAATACCTACTCAAAGTTGAATGATGTTTTATTTTATTATCACCCCTTTTATGTTATGTTATATGGTTTTGTATTGCTCCGGTTGACCCGGCAAATAAAAAAAAATATAACTCACTGACTCGTTGTGGTGAAATAACCTGACTTTATACTTTTTCATCTAACTACCTAATTAAAAGCTGCGGTCTAAGTGTAAAATTAATAATTATTAAAGCTAAATCATTTTAGCTTAATTATTAATAATAATTATTAAGTCAGGTTCGTGGCTAGCGCCGCATCAAAGCTCGTATCCTCGTATCAAAACCAGCTTAAAATGGCATCTAAAGCCAGATTTATTACTACCACTACATATCCTGATGATTACAATTTACAACGATGCGGTTCGGGCTGTATGGAGTAAAAAAAATTTTTTACACACTAATCAAAATGTCCAGAATTTTTTTGGATAATATTATGTAGGTAAACAAACTTGTGGGCCACCACAAACGTCGATACAGACCCTCCGCGCTACCCCACTATGCTATATCAGATGTTAGCGGAATCGTGAATGGCAAATAATATGATTATTTCCTGACTAAAGCTTAAAGGGGTTAAATTTGAATAAAAGGCTGATAAAAATAATACATTATGATATTAATAATAGGTATACAGCAAATATTGTTACAGAGACATAGGCATATCAAAGTAATCTCTCTAAAGTTTAGATAATTATAGTGGTCACGTGATAAGCGTGAAAAATTAGGAGGGTAGATCAAACAAAAAGCGTTTAACTTAAACCAAAGATAAACTTTATAAAACCTATAATTTAATACTAAATCCCTTATAGCAGAAAATATCCACAACAGTAAACTGCATTCCGTCGGCTCCTAATACTATAATAATATAATAATCAATAATTAAATAATTATTCTCGTCAATAATTATTGAATGAGATTCGAGTTCGTCGTTGTATTTTTTAGACCGGTGTGGCGGTAGCAGTAAAATTTAATCACCCTTTTTAAATTTAGAAAATGGAGATATTTTTTTTAATTTTTTGAATCCAATACATGAAGGCCAGTTTGAAACTCTATGATGAGTTTAATAATATCTAATGTTATTAGGTGGAAATATTAAACTATTTGGCGTAAATAATGATCAGACTAATGTAACGATTATTTTATAATAAATTGTAATATTTTTATTGAAGATGTCATATATATCAAAAATTATTTATCAGTTTTCATTTTAGGTTTTCGTGAACGCATCTTTCCTGAATTTTTGTTGATGGCAACAAAAAACTAATCGATGACAGCGACAAAGTATTCGAGTCGGGAGGAGTGACGACATTTTGTCAATAAATTATAAATTTTGCTCTTTTGGTTAAAATATTTTAATATTAATCGGCATATTTTGCCATAAAAATGGCAGATAATGAACAAAAAGCTATGCAGCTGATGGCGGAGGCGGAGAAGAAGCTAAGTTCTTCTAAAACATTTCTCGGGTCCCTGTTCGGGTAAGGACAATGACTTGTTCAATAATTTGTTTAACTGTTCTATGATTCATGTTATTTTGTCTAGATTCTGTTAACTTTCAAATGCATAATATAATAAAAAACCATATATACTGCCTGACCGAGTCTAATCTTGATTAAAATTGAATTAGACTAAAACTCCCAATAGTCATCATTATTATTCATCGTGAAGTAAACATAAATGTCCTTGTAGGCTTTTTATTTCTCGCTAATCCTATTATGAGTCTGGTTAACGTAATTTGACATGCATATTCGAAGTTTTTTCACAACAAGATAGTCTATGAATCTCATTGGAGTTTCTATACTATATCAAATCCTATCATGAAATTTTCACGAATTTAAACACACGTAGTCATTTATTAATTTAATCCTTGATAAGGAATAAGAAGGCTTTATATTTATATCGTTCATATTTTAATGATAATGAAATAGGGTTGCATTGATCAATAATACATATAATAAGTCCTAATACTTTGTTACTTCGTTTACACATTCCTATGTGATTCAATGCACATGCAAAAACATTTACCTTATGCACAAACTTAGCACATCATATAAATTGGTTGTAACTATTCACAAGAATTGAATCTTAAAATGGTCTTTATTCAGATAATTATTTATTATAATAAATATGGAAAGCCTTAATTGGTCATTAATTTTTACTGCCAATGCAGAGCAATTTAGATCTATATGTACTAACATATAGATCTATAATAATAGCATTAGCTAGAACAGACTGATAAACTCCATACCTTTACATAATAATTTTCTAAACTATTACAATCTGCTTTGCCTTCTAACATCCAGAAAATTAGACATAAAGGAGAATGGGCATTTTACTATGGAAGTTGGGCCTGAACACTTGAGTTGGACCAATACACATGAGATATTGATTTTATAATAGATCATAACACATACATAACGGGAAAAATATATATAAAAAAATAATCAACCGGGTTTTTGTACAGTCACATCAAGTTTTATTACTTTGTGTATACTATTTTTTGCAATTAATAACTGTTGCAAGACAATGACAATATCTTTATGTTACTCCTATTCACTTTCACTTACAAAGACGTACTAATCTGAAGCCTTCTAATAACCAAAATACACTAATATTATGTTTTGTAACAGGTACCTATACCGTGTTTATTATATTTCAACGTAGTTAGACGTTTTTTATGGTTAAACTCAGTCACTCCAATGACATTTAGGTTTATATTTACTTCACTCGAATTAAAAACACAGTTATTGTGCGCAAAATAAATAAAACTTTTTGCCTTGACTGTACAAGAACCCGGTCGATTTATTTTTTTATTTTATTTTTTTCGTTAGGTATGTGTAATGATCTATCACAAAAACAATATTTCGTGTGTATTGGTCTTAGCCCAAGTTTCAGGCCCAACTTGCCCATTCTCCTTTATGCATACATACTTTATAGATACACAATTAGAGTGTGTTAAATTGTAAGTTTGTATAATATGATATTCTCTCTAAAAAAAGTTTGTTTTGAGTGAAAGTTCACCAAGTATCATCTGCTGCACTTAGCAACACTTGCAAATGATTACCATGTAGAAAATTTAAACAGTGAAAGTCAATGTGAGCCAGAAGGCTCATTTACTCATTTAATAATCTTCATACATAATAAGAAGGATTTTCATATGATATTTTATTTTTAATAGGACAAGATTTCTGCCAATAGGTTGAATTTAAATCATGTTCATTTATCCTATGATACAAAATACCATTCCACATACAAAATAAAATGTTCTAGTGCTCCTAAGTCTTAATTTCATGAGTAGCAATAACCTCTCTGTGATTTCTATGTTTTAAAATATTAAATGGAGATTATTGACTTTGTGTCTCAGGTTTGTTACTCCCTTGTTGATTTTTAATAACAGTATGACTTATCTCAATTATAATAATGTAACTAAAAAGCCGAAAATACCTAAATTAATAGCTAAATTAAAGCAATTACTAATCCATCTAGTGGCTCGTCAAAAGTAGAAGAAGCGGTGGACTGCTACCTGCGAGCGGCCAATCTATTCAAGATGGCGAAGAAATGGGCGCAAGCTGGTCAGGCCTTCTGTAGTGCGGCCCAACTCCACCTGAAGGCTGGCGTTCGACATGACGCGGCTACTAACTTCGTAGATGCATCTAATTGTTATAAGAAGTGCGATCCTAATGGTAAGTTCTACAGGGAAAAAACTCAGCCCAAGCTGAGATTCAAGATCCTCGTCAAGGGGGAACTTGTGCATGTCGGAACCAGGGTGAACCTTCAGTTCACCCATGCGTCCGCGTTAAGATGTAGAAGACCTTCTGGCTAACATCGAGAGACACCACACAAAAAAAAAAGATGTTGCACTCCGGGAGTGCCGGCAGAAATGAAAACTTGATTATTAACGTTGAGCATGTTTGATATCTTGGAATGGTCACGTGTCCTGACGCGAGTTTAAGATTTTATAACCATTACAGAAAAAGTGCTCAACGCCGCTAAAGAAGTTTTCACTTCAAAAAACAGGGAAAAAGTTTGTGTGCTGTATTAAATTTAATCTACTATCTATTTTTTATCAACATACTATCTACTATGATACTGACCATTGATACAGTTGATGTCTTGGTTTGTTATATTATTAGTAGTTAATAATAAAGTTATTTTGACTCTTGGGTTGCTACGCAGTTAGGGACTTAGGACTTAGTAATTTAATTAAAGGATTTTAAATAATATAAAGGTACTTGATTTACAAATAGGGGAAAATTTTACTGCATGGTGTAAAATTTAAAACTATGTTTATACAATCGTCTTGACTTTTGACGGGCAGGGAAATGTAATCATGGATACATAATAGCAAAAATAATTTAAATAACTTAATACTTACAATAATACTTCTACTATTTTCATAAACTACTTACCTGATTATGAGTACCAACCCCAGTCTTCATTTTTAAGTTTTTATGAAATGAAATGAAATAGAAGCTAGTTAAATTAGTGCAGTGTAATTTTATAATCTACTAGCGGTCCGCCCCGGCTTCGCCCGTGGTACATGTTTACGTTTTCTCTACATAAGAACCATCCTCGTACTTCAAGGAATATAATAAAAAAAGCATTAGCGAAATCGGTTCAGCCGTTCTCGAGTTATGCGCTTACCAACACATTTTGCGATTCATTTTTATATATAAGAAGATTATAACTGAATGGTATAAAGTTTGATATTACTTTGGCTTGAGTGTTGGTGGACAACTTTTACAACAAACTTATACAGTTAAAGTCTCCCTAATGTATTACGGCACTATGTACCTAATGTGATAATTAACTATGTTGTATAATAAGTGTATTATAAAATAAAATTTATTAATCAACGGGCAAGTTTGCTTGACTTATCCCTACTATGAAAAAAATTACTACAGTACCGTCATTGATAGAATTTACTTTACGCACTTGAAAACATTTTTAGATCCATCAAGACAATTAAGACTAATTTCTGTATTATTTTTTTGTCTTTTCTCAGAAAAGTGCTTAAATCTATTTACGTGAGATACTTAGCCAAAATATTGTTCTAAGTACATACTTATATTAAAGTTGAGCTCAAAAATTTATAAATTGTCATGTATTAAAGATTATTCAACAGTTGCAAAGTAATCTACTTAGTTATAACGAGGTTGCGATCTAAAGTAGGCTATTATTACTCTATAATGTGAGTTCATGTCGCGTTAGTTTTGCATCGTGGCAAGGAATCAAATGCCTCCATTCGAGTGTATTATTGCCCCAATTTATCACGTACTTGTGACGAAATATTACTTGGACACGTAATATCGTCGTATGGCATTGTATGTACATTTCTTTGGCAAAATTTGTATTTGGGTTTGAGTTAACATTGTGCTGTGTCGCGTTGTCGTAGCGTTGTGGGTTATTCATAACTTGTAGTCTCCTCGAAAAATTTACTTAGATTGACATAATTTTTTTGGCATCTTCATGGCCATTGATGGCAAAGCATTTATATATATACATACTTAATTAATAATTATTCGTCTTAAAATAATTTGGATTCTCTATTGAAAATCTCTTATACGCAGGGCATTGAAGTTGTTTACCTATATTCTCGGAAAATCGATTAATATATCTAGTATATGTGGTTTGCATCTTCTTCATGTGGGAGGCGATTTTTTAATTGATAAGAATCTACTTAGTAAAAACGATTTATTCGATTTTTATGCATAGTACAAAATAAAATCGTTATTTTGTCTGTCTATCCCTGTGTATGCTTTGATTTTTAAAACTACGCAACGGCTTTTAAAGGGTTTAATGGTTTTTTAGGAAGTCTATACTATATAATTTGTTAAGTATTAGACTAGCGAATAGCTAAACAATGACCTAAACAAAACTATGAATTTGTTCCGCTTTTAATCATGATCAAAATACTCAAGTCCAGCGTTGGTTTCGCCCCAATTATAACTCCTGATAATAATAATTGTTCAAATTGATCGCAAACTTTCCGATAACGTCTATGCGTCATATATTTATGACTAAACGATAGCCACGAGTGCTTTTTATCAATTTTATCTCGAATCTGTTTGTATATTTACAAACAGATGCCGTTTTTAGCAGAATTCCACAGTTATTGATTAATGGTTGTCTCTCTATCTCGTGTTATCTTATGTAATCGTGATTGAGTAAGGTTTTTGCAAGCCTATGATTTTATCAAGCCTATGATTTTATCTCGTGTCACAATGTTTGTCCTCAATGGACTCCTAAACCACTTAACCGATTATAATAAAATTCGCACACCATGTGCAGTTCGATCCAACTTGAGAGATAGGATAGTTTAAACATGTAGGTACCACGGGCGAAGCTGGGGCGAACTACTAGTAAAAAATAAATATGGTTATTAATATTAGTACTATGTATATTTTAACGTGTTTGTGATTATGATGTTAGGAACGAACATTATGGAATTATGTATTAATAAAAATATATTAAAAAATATGGTAGTGAAAATTTTTGATTGCTATTTCTGTTATTAGTAGGGCATGCACCCGGGTTTACCCGGTTCCGAAAAACCCGGGTAAACCCGGGTTTTTTGAAGATTTTGAGAACCGGGTCTGAATAGTATGAAACCCGGTTCTCCCGGTTCCGACCAAAATATTAAAATATAAAGTAATATTTATATTTTGCTGCATTATTTAAAAAATTTATTCTATCTGGCAACGTCAGAGTTACGTGCATCGCGAATTTTCGTGTCACGCCTCAAGCGTGGCTCTGATTGGTTGTGTCTAACCTTAGATGCTATAAGTTTCCTACGGGTGTATTACCAAAAAAAAATAGGCTTCGAAAATGACAAAAATTAGGGTACTGAAATATTTTTATTAGATTTGTCGTGAATTTGAAAAGCTGTTGATTTTACTGTTTCATATAAAGATCTAGTCATGTTTTTGTTATTGGTATCAAGCTGAAATTTATATCGAATACTCAAGTCAAGGCATAAGGTGATTGGGTATGCTGATGACCTCGCATTGTTAGGTGAAGCTGCGAGTATCGTGAAAGAAGAAGTGGAAAAGGTTGGACTAAAAATCAATGCCAACAAAATGGAATATCTCCACATGAAACGGTATAGAGATACACGAGCTCAACGCCAAGACCTACAGGCTGGAGATACGACCTATAAAAGAGTTGCTATTTTTAGATATTATCTGGGTTGCACTATAACTGACTCACATTCCAGGGAGGAAGAAATTAATATCCGTATCCAAAATACCCTGAAATGTGGTGCAGCCTTGCATAAGGTGCTCGCGTCCAGGCTTCTGAGCAAAAACATCAAATTGCCTATATACAAAACGGTCATAAGACCAATACTTATGTATGGGTGTGAAGCCTGGACCCTGACCCATAATGAAGAACGCAAGCTTTTAGTCACCGAAAGAAGGCTTCTTCGCAAGATCTTTGGTCCCATCAGACGAGAGGATGGTAGCTGGAGAGTCCGAACAAATGCCAAACTAGAAAAACTAATGGCCGAGCCAAATATACTTGGAGAAATAATAGCACAACGGCTCCGTTGGCTCGGTCATGTACAACGAATGGGTGAGGAACGAGGACTGAAGAGGGCATACTTGGGGCTACCCCTGGGCCGACCGCCAGTTAGACGACCTAAGTATCGCTGGCGCGATCGTGTAGAGGTGGACCTGCGCATGCAACGAGCCTATAATAATTGGCAAGAGACCGCTCAGGACCGGGGAATATGGAGAGACACACACAGGGGAATTTAAAGTTACAACATTATAAAAAATAGGTTTGTTCGGAGCCCTCGGAGCGCGAGTCCGACTCGCACTTGGCCGGTTTTTTGCTTTACAGTTTGCAGTTAATGAATGAGGTTCAAGTTTATATGTGATATTATGATAACAAGGTACTTTTATAAGACTGATAAATAAAGAGAAGTATTGAAATTTTGTTTCTTTGTTAATTTGATAAAATAAGACACAAGCCGCGTAAAATAAAAGGCCCATCAGGTACTTTTACAGTTACTTTTGTTTAATTTCGTATTTTTTTCCGAGGTATTATAAAAGAACCGGGTAACCCGGTTCTACCCGGTTCTGAGCTCGATTTGGAACCGGGTTTCAAAAACTTGGAACCGGACTCGGTTCTGCATGCCCTAGTTATTAGCAACTCAAATAAATATTTTTCACTCTCTAAGTTTAAACACGTATATGTATAGGTATACCTCTTACGAATTTAATAAGGAAAAAGTGCAGAATCTATGATACTATATTTGTACTAATAAGTAATACTATAAGATGTTTTCTTAATCTAATGTCCAATTTTCGTTTCATTAATAGAAGCCGTATCGTGCCTCCTGAAAGCAATCGAGATTTACACTGACATGGGCCGCTTCACCGTGGCCGCTAAACAACATCAAGTATGTTACTTTTGTTTTGGTTGTTTTATTATCAATTAATACTTAAGAAATGTCTGCTTTGAAACACCATCACAGAAAATCGAGATAATTTAACACCTAGTATGTCTATTTGCCTCCAATTCAGTCAAGTTTGTAAATATTTATTACGCTCTGGAAGATTATAATACTTACTTTATCTAAAACGATAAGGTGAAACTTCCAGAGCGATGTAATTTTTCTTGTTCCCATCACTTACATTCTAGTACAAAGTACCTATGACAGAACATTCTAGAACATTCCAGATCACAGTGTACATTCCCATCCCTCACAAATCACTTGAACACTGAACGTTCGCGAACATTACAGAGCATTACGCACACGCATACCTCATCACAAATCAACACTTGAAATAGAACATTCTAGATCATTCTCGAACGTTCCAGAACATAGCGGAGCTCTACGAGACAGAGTGCGTGGATCCGCACACTTTATACCTCATCACAAATCAACACGCTTTAAATAGAACATTCTAGAACATTCTCGAACGTTCCAGAACATAGCGGAGCTCTACGAGACAGAGTGCGTGGATCCGATCACTTTATACCTCATCACAAATCAACACGCTTTAAATAGAACATTCTAGAACATTCTCGAACGTTCCAGAACATAGCGGAGCTCTACGAGACAGAGTGCGTGGATCCGCACACTTTATATCTCATCACAAATCAACACGCTTTAAATAGAACATTCTAGAACGTTTTCGAACATTCCAGAGCATTACGCACACTTTCCACCTCATCACAAATCAACACTCTCGAAATAGAACATTCTAGAACATTCTAGAACATTCTCGAACGTTCCAGAACATAGCGGAGCTCTACGAGACAGAGTGTGTTGACCTCGCCCGAGCGATGCAACACTACGAACAAGCGGCGGACTACTTCCGTGGAGAAGAGTCCACGTCATCAGCCAATAAGTGCATGCTCAAGCTGGCCCAGTATGCGGCACAGCTAGAGCATTATGATAAGGCGATACAGATTTATGAACAGGTATGCGGGTAGTTTGGGAATGTGCGTTGGTTTGGTGTGAAGTTTGTTTGGATAAGGCGATATAGATTTATGAATAGGTATGGGGGTAGTTTGGGAATGTGCGTTGGTTGGGAGTGAAGTTTGTTTGGTGAATAGAATGTTTGTGAATATCGCGCTTGATAAATATAAAGGAGCTACGTTTAAAAAATATGAAGTACAATAAAACAACAAAAACATCATTATTCAATAATTTATTTAAAATATTTTCATACATTCATGACTGTCTGTGATAAAAAATCACATAGTTTCTTAAAATTTAAGAATGAAATACATTATGCAACCGAAATTTAACAACTATAATGCCCGCTCTACATTACAGATAGCGAAGTCGTCGCTGGACAACAGCCTGCTGAAGTACAGCGCGAAGGAGTACATGTTCCGCGCGGCGCTGTGCCACCTGTGCGTCGACATACTGAACGCACAGCACGCGCTCGAGAAGTACTGCGCGCTCTACCCCGCCTTCGCCGACACCAGGGAGTGCAAGCTGGTCAAGGTACCGGCTCTACACCGCACTCTACACTAACACTACACTCTACCGCTCTTCTTTTTCACTTTGCTCGCACTTGCGCGCTCTATCACTGTAAACAGCGCTCTACCACTGTACACAGCGCTCTACCACTGTACACAGCGCTCTACCACTGTACAGTGTACACAGCGCTCTACCACTGTACACAGCGCTCTACCACTGTACACAGCGCTCTACCACTGTACACAGCGCTCTACCACTCTACATGCTGTGCTCTACCACTACATGCTGCGCTCTACCACTACGTACTGCGCTCTACCCCTCTACATGCTGCGCTCTACTAACGCACTGCACTCTACGACTCTAGACCCAGCGACCTACCAATACACGTACACGAAATTCGCTGTTCAAACTGACGATTTTCCGTGACATCTTCAGATGGACGCCAACATTTACATTGAAACCTCGGCATTACATGACATGCTAAATTGGTTACGTTTTTATACTGCCTTTTCAACTTTAAATGACTCTCTCTCGTGTCTGAATTTATAACGAGCGCAAAACAATAGATCAATAAAAATATTTTCATTGTCTCGACTATTTCAAAGTTTGTTTTATGAACCTTGACCTTAAAGTAAAATTATTGGAGCTTTTTCGATTGAAAAGCGAACGAAGTCTAATTGATTAAATAACGTTAATCTATTCCAGGAGCTGATCGAGCACCTCGAAGAGCAGAACATAGACGCGTTCACTGAAGCGGTGAAAACATACGACAGTATATCCCGGCTCGATCAGTGGTATACCAGCATGTTGGTGCGCATCAAGAAACAGATCAACGACAACCCGGACTTGCGCTGAACGGCCACGGTACGGCTTGCTCAAATACCGCCGTCATTTATTTATTTATTTATTAGAAATATTTATTTATTAGAAATATAACGCGAATCATGTAAAAAGAACGCTGGATGAAAGTGATGGGGTGTGTTTTGGCATGTATCGAGTTTAGCACGAAAGTTATTTGCTGCTTATTTTATTTTTGAAGTAGGCTCTCGAGTCGTGGCTTCGCAACTACATATTTGTTATTCTTATACCACCTCATAACACCAAATAGACCAATAAATCGCCAATGGGCAGCTTAACCGTCAGCGTTCTTTTTACATGACGCGACCTATACCAACGTTTGTTTACATTGTTTCATTAATTATTAATTACAGTCTTATTATATTCTTCTAAATATAACAAACAATTACAGGTATTCAGTATTCACAACATGCAAATATAAAAACTGACAATTTTAATTGTGTACTCTACAGCGAGAAGAGAAAAAATCAAAAAGTCATGCAGGGCGTCATGCTTGAAGTGCGGTGTTGCTGGGGCTTTAGGGGGGGGTTATGTTTGTAGAAAAGTACTGTTTGCGCAAAACTTGGGCTTTCGTTTTTGTAGGATTTCTTATTTTAGGCAGTGAAGTTGGTTTGCGTAAACTATGTATAGATTTAATGGCTTTTAGTTCTGCTAGTTTTTTATGCTTCGTTTGTATAAATTTCCCCGTCTAGTATATAGCGTAGCGTATATGTAGAACACATAAATTTCTTCCAATCAATCGCAATTTTTTATTATCTAACTGGACTAATTACTTAGTAAAGAGTAGTTACACCTTTTTAATTTTATGAAGTTCTTCAATTTTTATTAAATTCAATCTTTGAAAAGATCTATTTATCTTTTTAAAGATTGACTATAATTATAAACTAATTGCAAGCAAAGACGAAGACAGAATATAGTATAAGATATAGAAAAATAGATTCGGGCTTAAATTTCGTAAATTTATAATATTAGCCAGAACCAGTGTTAGATTTCATTAAGGCTCGGCTACACGCAACGAAAGTTTGCGCAAACTTTGCTTGACTCCAAACTTTTTTTAATTCGTTTGTTTTTTTTAACAATTTATTCGACTTTCTCAATCCAGTAATGTTGCAGCTACACAATCCGTCAGGTTTGAACAAGCAAAGTGACGAATCGACGATATATCATGTAAAATATAAAATTGATGCAACATTTGTTTTTACTTCTTCGTAAATAACTTTCAAGTAGAATATAATGCGCCTATTCATTGTATTAGATAGATTAGGTCAATTACACTGCTGGCCGTGAAAATGGAAAGGAAT
>CAJQZN010010619.1:0-15631 GCA_907164685.1 Colias eurytheme | reverse complement strand
ATACCAGCAAATTGTAACATTACTTCAAGTTAAAAGAAATAATGAAATAGAGCGCCTTTAGCAATAAAATAGCGTAGTTGCACGGAAGCGTATTTGTTATTTTTTTTCTCAGAAAATAAAGTATCTTCGTAAAACATCGGAATTCGCATTCTTGTTTTTATTAGAAAAATTCAGAGAAGCTCCCGAGATTTCGCGTGGGTTATTAGAAGGGCCTTTTGGCGAATTTGTGAGATTTTAAAGGCAACCTTTTCATTTGGCTCACCAATTACTCGTAAACCCTTTTCAAAAAAGCCTAATTTTACTCGTGAAATAACCAAAAAGACCCTATTACATCTATTTGTCGGTCCTTAATCAATGTTTTAATCATGTCATTACATTGAAGAATGTAGAGGGTCCCGTAAAAAGGAGTATTTTTTTTTCCTCCAAATTAAATTAAAATTAACAAATTTATACACTTATAACATGTAGGTATATTTGAAATGTATAATAAGAAAATAGAAATTATACTTCAAAATAGTAGAATAAATACCGAATTGTTAAATATCTACGTTTGACGCTTGATCCTTTATCGATCATAATACCTACATATTTTGTTTATACTATGACGAAATTAACCTCATTTAAAACTTACCTATCACACGGGAGTCTACTAAGTTAATACATATAACATATTAAACTAATCAACAAAGGCATAACTTTGTGAAATTATGAACGCTTTATAAGTAACTAGCTGTGCCTCGCGGTTTTACCTGCATTGCTCGGCTCCTATTGGTCTTAGTGTGATGATATATAGCTTATAGCCTTCCTCGATAAATGGGCTATCTAACACCGAAAGAATTTTTCAAATCGGATCAGTAGTTCCTGAGATTTAAACAAGCAAACTCTTTAGCTTTATATTAATAGAAGTAGGTATAGATTATAATGCCTAATATTATAGCTCTGAATGCAACAAGAGATTTAAACACTCTTCTTCAATCTTCTCTTGTTTTCACAAACATAAAATTTAAATAATATATAGTAGTAATTGCACTATTTAAACAAAAATATATCGAGTCCATTTCGCATTAAAATAATTTCGACGAACTAAATATTTATTACAAACCAAATATTAATATCTCGTTAATAATATACACGGATAAGTCGAAATCCATTTAATTTCGCTGCACTCCCATAATGAATTACATATTATGATCCCAGTATATTTACGTATATTTTCGTATATTACGAAAATTACCATCTGTATCATATCAGCATAATGTTGGATTAAATGCTTAAATAGCGTAATAATAACAAATATTATGTGTCGGATTATGCAAAATAACGTGTTGACTAGTGAAGCTATTTGGTTTTGTTCGGATTGTGCGAAAATAGGACTCCAGTTTGGCAATTATAATTTTTTTTATGTGTGGGTTTGATTTTCTTTAGCATTCTGTTTCCTGTCAGATAGTATCATACCTGGATCTACAATCCTATACAATTTTCGCTGAAAACAAAAAGATAAATTTACCATAAAAAGGGCTACTATAGGAAGTACCTACAAGACTAAGGATCAAAAGGTATCAAATTTTGACTGATCCTCATAGTGACCCTGAATAAAATTCAGATTTGCCTTATAAAACCTCCTCCGAGGGTAAAACCGAATGTTCACAGCGATCCCGATAAGGTAAGTTTGGGATCTCCCGAAGCATGAAACTTGATGTAATCATGCTGGTCTTTTATGTTATACTGATTTATGTTTAAATTGGATACATGTTACGTGTGCGCCATCAATTATTAACGCGATTTTGTTTTGAATGAAAACTTGGAAGTACCTACTTCTTTATCACTACATAGTATAAAACAAAGTCGCTTTCTCTGTCCCTATGTCCCTATGTCCCTATGTATGCTTAAATCTTTAAAACTACGCAACGGAGTTTGATGCGGTTTTTTTTAATAGAACGAGTGATTCAAGGGGAAGGTTTTAGTATATAATTTATTAGGTTTTAGACAAAGCGGGCGAAGCCGCGGGCGGTAAGCTAGTAAATTATAAACAAAACAGGGTGTATGTAATACATGTTGCAACGTAAACATAAATTATGCACATGCTTGCTAGCTGGGTGGTTACGTCTTAAAAATATTAAAAAGTAATAGAGAAATGAGTGCTTTAAAAAGTCAATTTTACCTATTAATATTATTTATAATATTTATATCATAATTATGATGCCTGTGGTTCTTAAACGACAAGAATGATGATGAAGAAATGTTTAAATTTAATGTCCAACAAAACATTTACTACAAGATTTTCTAAAGAAAGGTTTACAATTTACTGTAGATTAATAACAAAAAATAAGACTTGTAATTTTTTCCTAATTTCTAAATTTAATTCTGTCTTGAGAGAGATAAATTGTTTCTTCATGATAAGGCAAAAGCGAAGCGACGGAGGAAAAATTATTCACTTTTAAAAAGTATTTTGAAACACTTATTTAAACCATTCTGGAGATTTTGCGGAAAATCTTCTTAAAATTGCATGCTTTAACAATTTGAATGAATTCAATTATTGGGTGAGTTTGTATTGTACTTTAATGTATATATTATATATTTAATAAATTAGTGATACTTTTTAAAGATAAAACTTATAATTATCAGAAGAAACTTTGAAGAAAAAAAAATAATAACAAAACCAAAAGAAAGCAATATGAACGTTGTCATTCCAAAATTACATTTGAACAAATGAAGCAATTCATTATTTATATAATTAATGAAGATTTTAATAAAAGGATTTTTTTGAAATTCCAAATGCCTTAACGGGTTCCTAGTTCCTACCCGTTCTTACGGCTGGACTTCATTATTGTATAACATCAGAATTGTAACCATGATCATTGAATTAAAAAAAAAGATTTGTAACGTGATGACTAGTCATCTAGATACTATTTTTTATCATTATCATTCCCTTTGTTAATTGCCATATGAGGCTTAACATATATAGCTTACGATTGCCAATCCTTTAAGTAATAAGAGGTTCAATTCAACATATTATACCGTGATAGTAGTAGGTTCAATGGGTCGTTTGTATCATTTTATTCGGTTCTTCCGTGACTAGGGCTCATATGGAAGGCTTAATGGAGGCGAGTTTATCCACCTTTCGCTAAATATCTACTCAGCATGGAATGTTAGTCTTATTTACTTGAACCAATGAATCACAACATACATATTATTGTATGTACGTAACTACGTAGGTAGTACCGACTGACCGGTTGGCTTGGTTGGTAGTGGCCCTGCCTTCCAAGTCAGAAGTCGTGGGTTTGATTCCCACTTGGGGCAAACATTTGTGTGATGAAAATAGATGTTTTCTCTGTGTCTGGGTGTTCATTATCTATATAAGTGGTGTATTAAAAATTATATAATTAGTAATGTATGTTTATCAGCCATCTGGTTTCCATAACACAAGCGAAAGCTTAGTATGGGGTCCGATCGTGCCGTGTGTGAATATTGTTCGGAAATATTTATATTTATTTATTTATTTATAATAGCAGTAAAAAATCAATTATGTGCCCTCTTATTGATGAATGCTTCCAAAACATCATTAAATAAGAAATAATAAATAAACAGTAAATGAGTAAAACATGTTTACTTTTTATTGTAGAGAAAGGAAACACAATAGTTGGTGAGGAAGGATGTACCTATTAAACATACATACAAAAAATTATTCTATCATATCAGATATCATTGTCTGGATTGCATAATGACTATAATAACCTATTTTATCTTTCTGGATAAACCTACAATTATATAATTCTCTGATAGAGTTAAGAGAAACCTGCATGACTAGGTAATAATTTCATAGCTTTTATTTCGTTTACCTAAAACAAACAAGAAGTCCTTGCAATTCACTTTAACTCTAAACAAACCTTGAGACTTAACGTTCAAAACGTTCTAAAGTTCAAAACAGACCTTGAGACTTAACAAATAAATGGCTCCTTTTTTGCTCATCCTCAGTGACCGATCAGGTAGTAATTGTGCATTGAATTCCTAATTTGATCCTTAACTATTCACGGTAACGTTCAAATTACAATGCGACATAGTTTAATACAAAAATATGAGGACAGACATTTATAGCATGCATAATATAGTTCATAGTTTGTGCATTAGGTGAATTAAATTACATTGAATATAAATAAAACGAATGATGTATCTAAATCCTATAAAATATATAAAGGTTAAAGGTTAAACGACGCAGCAAAATTCAGTTGTAAATAAATATAAATAAGCTAGAAATAAGCAAAACAGGTATACAGAAGGTAGGTATCTTAAAATTAATAGACACTAAATACACAACTTTACCTAAATCGTCTTGGAATTACACAGCTTAATTAAGTCATTGCTTCTAGACATCTATTTAACCTATATTACCTGTACCTGCCAACTCCATATTAAATGTAATTACAATTCATGTTAATTTAAACACAAACAGTTGATGGGAAATGCAATTATTTATGTTAATTATTAATCAAGCATCAACATCACCAATTAGTCTTGTTCAATACAATTTATTTAATTAGTATTATCTAGAAAAAATGCAAACGCCGTCAGATTAAATATCATCATTGATGCATGTAAATTTTATATCAAAGTACACACTTCACGTTCATAAAGATACAGACCAACATAAAAACAAACTCAAGGCAATTACTTAAATTATTCAATGTCAAGCACGAATGTCAGATAATATCTGCATATCAATAGATAAAATTAAAACTACATTAAAGCTAAAAGAACAATATAGAACTCAGTCTTCCGCGTGACGTCGAACCGTAGACATGCTTGATAAAGTGGCCATCGTTACTGGTGCTAACAAGGGGATTGGATTTGCGATAGTCAAGGAATTATGTAGACGCGGTGTAAAAACCGTCTACCTAACCGCCCGAGATGTGAAGCGAGGAACGGACGCGGTAAACAGCCTAAAAAACGAAGGGTTCAACCCGATATTCCATCAACTCGAAGTCACAGATAAAAAAAGCGTCCAAGCGTTCGCTGATCACATAAAAAAGAACCATAACGGCATAGATATACTCATAAACAACGCAGCGGTCATCAGCGAATTCAACATAACGTACGAGGATGCGTACAACGTCATCAATGTCAATTTTAACAGCCTTCTCATTATAGAAGAGTATTTGTTTCCTCTGTTAAATGATAATGCGCGTGTGATTAACGTTTCGAGTGATTGTGGACATTTATCTCAACTAAAAAATTCATTCTGGATCAAAAAGTTAAGTAGCGAAGATGCGACGTTGGAAGATGTGAAAGGTTTTACTAATTGGTTCCTGGATAACGTTAAAAATGGTACCTTCAATGCTGAGGACTTTAATATTACAATCTTGTATCCGTACGTTGTATCGAAGATAGCTCTGAGTGCGTACACGAGAATTCAACAAAGGAATATAGGCAGAGGAATTTGCATCAACTCCATACATCCAGGGTTTGTTGTTACATCAATGACGAAGGACACCGGTATGTTAACACCTGAAGAGGCAAGTGAAGCTCCAGTTTATTTGGCTTTGGACGCTGATGAGAATGTCAAGGGAAAATACATTTGGTTTGATAAGACAGAAAAGGAGTGGACAGATATTATTTTGAAGTTTGATTACGCTGATCCTGATATTGTTAAGGAATTTCTTAAGAGGATGTCGGCATGATTCCTAGCTGGAGGATGTATAGATTCAGATTTCATGTTATTCAGGCAAATCTTAATATGAAATGTATCAGTATTTCTAAGAAATATATGTGTCATATTTTATAAGCAATTTTTTATTATTACTAAACAAAATACACTAATAAGTAATTAAAACGTCTTTTATTTTTTCTAACGTGTATTCATATACATTAATTCACGGCATTATTTGTTGTTTATAATATTTATTACTCTAGTTAACAACGAATAACATTTAACGCATATAAAAATGTTTATACAATCGATTACTTACAGGAAATCCATTTCTGTCTTAAAAGTAAAATGTGGCAGCCGTAAAAAACCTATAAAATGACTTTACCAACGGCTGCACTTAACAATGCAATCTCTAGAACATTAACAAAAAAATTAAAAAGAAACAGATCAATATCTATTCAGTATCGGACCAATTATTTCTTGAGTTCCTCTCATTTCCACTGAAAATAAAGGAATAACATCGTATCCAGACTTGATAATAATTGGAATGTCAACTGTGGTATTTTTGCAGTCGATTCAGCGCTTGAAGCGACAATTGTATTGGATTTGTAGTTAGAAGTTATCTTTTCGTACGAGGTATCTTATTTACTATTTTGACTTAACAATTTGGAATCGTATTATGATTTCATAGGTATTAGTGCCTTATTACAACTTCTATATGAAGATAGTAATGCATTGATAAGCTGTGTGTATTTTTTTTTATCTGTAGCGCTGTATCTCTCGAACGGTTGCAACGATATCAATGTTTTTTAGCACTGCTATCTAATCCAAACATTTGATTTTATTATGTACAATAGATAATGACTCTAAATGTTTTGTTTTAGTATCTGCGATATTTTATTTATAAGCCACAACGTTAAGATTATCTCCATTGTACTAGGTCATAGGATACCAATTAAAGTTTTATTTGGCCACACATAGTTATGGTCAGATGGCCAAAATTTAATTGAGACTAAAATAGGCTAACAGTTTTGTCCTCCATAAATTCCTTTCAACATTTGTGAATTTTACCAAGACAAAATAATCAAATTTCACTCGGAATAAAAGCTTCTTGAGTCAACGTTACAAAAAAACTCTTGATGCAGGCAAATTCGATTAAAGTCTATTGTATTAAGAGCCAACAACTACATTGCATTTGTAAGAAAGTTTCACAAATTTTATTACAACTCACGAATATAGCGAAGGAAGTAGGTCAAAATACGTACAGGGGTATTTGATTGAAACTTTGAGGTAAAGATTTTGCTATTTCCCGACGTACTTGCTAAAACTTGGCTTGTGGTTCCGCACACTATTTTATAATTAACGTTTCTTGTTTTGTTTATTTAAAGCCAGATGTAAGTTTGTGTAATTGAAGTCGTGTTTATTTTTGTTTCATTCCCAAGCTTCAGTCTTTTTTACTTAAACAACATAAGTAAATAGCTCTACAATTCTACATACTTATTACTTAGTTAAAGCGAAGTCCTGCTCTCTGTCTTTCTGCCCCTATGTATGCTTCGCTCTTTAAAACTACGCAACAGATTTTGATGCGGCTTTCAATAGATAGAGTGGTTCAAGAGTAAGTTTTATATGTTCAATCCGCATTGGCCGTACGAAGCCGGGGTGGGTCACTAGCTAGATATAATAAGATGTTTTTGTAAAATGAAATGTAGGTAAGTACCTATACAGGGTGTCCCACTGTTGGTATACTAAGCTCAAAGGAGGTTATAGTTTTGCATACACTGAGTACGTAAAAAATACTTATAAAATTCCAGATGCATTTTTTTTTCAAATAGATGAATTCTTAAAACTCTATGTGTAAACCCATAACAAGCAACCCGCCCAACTTTGCCACCAGCACGTGAGCTATCGTTTAAGATTATGTTTCATAGACAAAATGCTCACATTAGAGAAGCGGTATATGCCGGCTGCGCGAAACTAGAGAAGAAAACATGGATTTTCAGGAAAAGTTAAGCAAAAAATTTTTGACGTAATTTTGTTGTTTAAGTATTTTTTACGTGATCAGTGTATGCAAAACTACAAGATCCTTCGCGCTTAGTATACCAATAGAGGGACACCCTGTATATTTCTTCGCTATTTTTTCACTTTTATTGAACACAAATAATGCAGCTCTCTGACGCAAATTATATAACATACTTATGTAAATACAAGATAAATACTCTGTTCCTGTTTGCAAGTACTCTTATGCAAATATGATAGTTGGAGTAAATATATACCTAAATTTAGAAGTATTTTTATGTTACTACTACTACTAAAAATAACTGAAAGAAAGTACTTTTTTTAATATATTTAAAATGACGTCAAAATTATAAAAAATCAAATAACTTCAATTTATTTTATCAGATTGATTATTCAAATATTAATTACAGATCGCTATATCGTATCCAAATCCCAAAACATTTAACAAAAATCTTAAAAAAAAAAAACATTTACCTTAATCGAGCACATGATAAAACTTTTATTATATTGGTATGCTTCTTGCATGCTTACATTTAAGAACAACCTAATGAAATAATCCAAACTATAATTATTTTTAAACGAAAAACTCAACCGTCTACAAATAATCAAAACCGGACAAAAAATGGGACCAACCGGAATTAGCGTTCATATAAAAAGAATCATCAAAATCGGTTCATCCAGTCAAAAATCCCAAAAGAAATACAGTCGAATAGAGAAGCTCATGTTTTGAAGTCGTTTGTAAATAAAAACCGCCATTACCCCCAACACTACAAGACAGACCTTTTTCAAAAAACATTATTTCACGTCAACTTGTATTTCAACAAAGCGTTGATTAATGTGCCATCTTCTACATTTTAATTTACATTCACGAAAATAATTTCCAACGAAACGAATGAATAAAACGGAGGTAATGCCTCATTTTTATACAGCGAACCGATTTTAATAATGTTTCAAATGTACGGCCTAAATATTGTGTTTTTAGATACGGGATCAAGTTCGATGATGCATAGCATTTTAGTTATTACAAGTATTATTTAATTTTTGTTCTGTGTTAAAATTAGTAGGAATATATTTTATACAAATTAAAATACATTCAACTGAAAACTCTACTCTAAAATAAAGTCTATAGCATTCAAATGCTTCATTGACAAATTTTTAAACTAAAGACGCGGTTCGAATGCCTCCTCGTGATCGATTTTTTCTATGGTTTGAAAACTCTATGTTTCATAATAATATTATTACTGCAATCCAAAAAGAATATTGTTAACTTGTGCCACTGCCTTGTTGTAGATACCTCATAATAAATGCAATTAATAAACACCGAAATCGATGATTCGTAGGATCGGTTCCTCTATCGTTCTAAAAACATAAACACATAAACTTGACAAAGAGTGTACTCGGACTACAGTATGCCTGGAAATTGGAATAACATTAATTATTTATCATAATTACTACACACTGCACTAGCATAAGAAACACGCTCGGACTAGAAAAGGTTAAAATGAGCGGGAAAATTTTCACAAGCAATTTAATGTTACTCTGAATATACAGTCATTTAACTCAATTGTAAAGCGTGCGCACATTTAACAAAGTGTTTTATGGGCCATGATTCGCATAATACAACAATTTTAACTTTGCTATCTCATATTGTAGTTTTATATTCACCGACCGCTTATAGATCAGGGTTTCCTTTATAAGTTTAGGTTTGTTATTTTCTGTTGTTTCAGTTGAATCTTTATTAAAATGTATCTCATTTAAGAATGGGTATAATGTTTTATTAATAACTAGCTGCGCCCCGCGGTTTCACCCGCGTGGCTACGCTCCTGTTGGTCGTAGCGTGATGATATATATTATATAGCCTTCCTCGATAAATGGGCTATCTAACATCAAAAGAATTTTTCAAATCGGACCAGTAGTTCCTGAGATTAGCGCATGCAAACAAACAAACAAACAAACTCTACAGCTTTATAATATTAAAAAGTATAGATATGAATCTAAAGGCGCTTAACCTGTGCGCTTAACAAACTGTGATATTTATTACGAGGAATTACGTTCTAGTTATAATATTTCGGGGTAAAATCTACAAAGAAAATAGGTGTCATTAAAGTATAATGTAGTTTTTTTGGGTAAAAAAAATGTTCAAAAATTCAATCGATATAATTGTGAATTACTATTTGTACATACAGACAATGAAATCTTTCCTCAAATAAATACGTGTAGATAATTAACTAACTCTATTCATACATAGCCTTTAACGAACCTTTGCCAATTTAAAATAAATACAAATTCCATTATGCAAGTGCATAAATTTCATTTAGAGATTCACCCCCACGATACTAGTTACCGTCTCCGTGTTTACATGGGCTGCTGGCTCGCCTCCTGCTCGTAAAATTTTATTTATCTTTACTTTTTAGACTTGGATAGGGCTGTCACCTTTGTAAAAATAGCTTTTTAGTGTACATAACTGTATAGTGTTACGTTAAGCTGAGTTGCAGATAATTGTATGTTTTAAGGGTACAATCAGGTGTTATATAATTTTTGTGCCTTGCTTGCTTAGGAAATTTTCGTAGCTGTAACTTGATTTTCCAGTCAAAGATATTATGTAATGAAATTGAAATCTATTGTGACAAGGGTAAGCACTATGGAAATACAAAGTAAAACGGTATTTAGTTTAATTTATCAATAAAACAGCAGTCCATAGATAACAATCCTACTTTGGATTTGAAACACATACCAAGTCTTTTAGTTAACCGTTAAAATATCATTGTGACAACCCTAAAGTTGGCGACTTTGTTGATCACGATCAAGAATGAGCCCCGATAGTTGAAGTTTGCGGCCAAATATGTGAACATCTAGCTGTGAGTGCCAAAAGATGTTGATTTCAGAACATTTTAATGGACATAAATATTAAATTATGCGGTAGAAGCACACACGAGTCATCCATTTTATATTTGAGAAATAAATAAAATTTTATCATGATTTATTCGATGGGTAATGGAAAATTGAAATGGATGGACGGCTAGCGTTTATATTTAGAAATAAATAAGAACTATTTTTCAAGCAAATGGTCTATTCTGATATAATATTAAATGAAGAATGTAAAATGAATTTTATTATTAATGCTTTTCATTTTTTTATGAAACACGATTGAAGCACTTCGAAGAACGGTAATAATGAATATGATTGTGTGAAAATATTGTTGCATTCTTAAGTGCATGATGTATTTAAAATTGTTAAATCTGTTAGGTACCTATAATGTGATTAATTTTTTTGCTGTAAACGTTCCGTAACCGAAATTAAAATTTAATTAATTAAAATTAATTAATTTAATTTTGAAACATAATTCATCACCACCCAACCCACCAATTAGAAAGCACAATTGTTAAATAATTAAACATTAATACACAAAGAGATAATTTTTGCATTCTATTCGATATAAAATTTTCCTTATATCGTTCAGAATTCCTCCGTAAACGTTCTTAAAGTTGAGTTCAATAAGAAATCAGCTCAAAGGGAGTCATTGGAGGGAAAGGGCCTTACGATAAGGGCCCCTCTGTTTTTTGTTTATCCCGTTCCTCGTTTCATTTGGCTTTGTTTTTTTGTTCCTTGACGAGAGTACTTGATGCTATCGGAGACAAAACGTTTGCGGTGCTCAGTTGTATGCTTTGAATTTATTTGCGTGTAGTAGTTTGGTCGGTTATGATTTTTATTGTGAATGTCGTGTTGTTTGGTGATTGGTGAACTTTTCAATAAACTAGTTTATGTTAAATGTGATCTTTAGTTTATGTTAAATTCTTATGTTGAATGTGATTTTTAGTTTATGTTAAATGTGATCTTTAGTTTATGTTAAACTAGATTTCCGCCCGCGGCTTCGCCCGCGTTGCAAAGGAAAACCCGCATAGTTCCCGTTCCCGTGGGATTTCCGGGATAAAAACTATCCTATGTGTTAATCCAAGTTACCCTCTATATGTGTGCTAAATTTCATTGTAATCGGTTCAGTAGTTTTTACGTGAAAGAGTAACAAACATCCATACATCCATACATCCATACATCCATACAAACTTTCGAATTTATAATATTATATATAATATATTAGATGTGTTCAAAAGCTAAGTATAAAGTTATTGTTCAATTGTTTGCATAAAATCATTTTGTAAAACATGTAAAATTAAAATAGTCAATAGTTTAGATATTAAACAAATCAGAAGTTCTATGAGATGGAAGCACCTCGTCATTGATGATGTCGCATTGACTCAGGACAGGGTCATTTATTTTACTTACCATTTGAGCAGATACAGCGAAAAGAACTGAGCTACAACTACTTGAAACTGTTACTCGTTTCGATTTAAATTGTTAGTTATTTTTTTACCTAATCTTACAAAAATAGGAGTTATTAAAAGTTTGTTTTTTTGTGAATTTGAGTTTTTATTTGAGTATTTCAAAAAACGCCTTTTAGAAAGCAATGAATCAATCCATTGTGAAGGGTCGCAACAAATTTCTAAAGGCTATTCAAACATTACGTAGATTTTATCAAAACCTTGCCATTTAAAAAGTTACCGAGATTGGCTGGCGAGTATGAATACCGATAAAACAATCGAAAAGGTATTAAAAAGTTGGTAATCTATACATAAAATAAATGTAAAGATGATTGATTATGAAAATTCCTTTAATATCCCCTAAAACTTAAAACTCATCGGTTCAAAGGAAATGAATTCTACTTTGGCCTAATGAAAATTCTTTGATGCTTATACCGGGCCCTTCGTCATATCGGTAACGTGAATTTTGACAAGGAATCTTTACGTCAATCAGTGGTTTAAATAAATATACAATAGTTTAATGGAAATTGTTGTCTATTGATAGAATTGACAAAGGATAATGTCTGGGTACTCCTACAAAGTTATGAGAACTAGATAGCTAGTTGAGACAAGAATCGGAAATTATTTGCAAAGATACGTTTAATTACTAAGTAAAGTGACTGAGTAGAACAGTAGAATTTATCTTGGATTGAGTAGAACCTATGAACATTTTTATAAAAACCCATTTTTCCTACTTAATTAAGAATGAAATTTTTACAACAAGTTTTTCCGTTTTAGTTTTGAAGATGGTAATGAAATGGTTTACTTATCATACTATTCTATTTTTATCAAACTTGTTTAAGTATATTACAACAGCTAAAATGTTTTTTTCTCTCTTATTACGTACACAGCTTATCACTAGTCAAATAGATATAAGAAAATATCTTTTAACTTCCAATACAAGTAATTTATTACTGACAAAGCTTCCGTAACACACACACCTAAACGAGACAATAAAATTTCATATTCACAACATATTTTACAGCCTATAAAATATAATTGAATAAACTCCGTATAAAACGAACTATGAACAATTTTATTCAAACATTGGCCATAGATATTTGCCTCTATTTTATGTTCATGTGATAGGATTGAGGGGTCATTTTAGACTGGTTTATGTAGGCAATATTTCATAGTGATGTGTGATTTATACGCAGTCCCGGGTTAGAATTGTGCAAACAAATTGATTCAATATGTCTTCCTGTCCGGACAACAATTATTTGCACTTGGAACTTGCGTTAAGTTTCGTTACATTTGTTGAATGAGTTTTGATTATGTTAATTGATGTTGAGAGTTTGTGAGTGAGGTCGGAGTATATTTGCGAGTTCTATTTGTGTTTATTTTATTTATTCGGTTTTATGTTTTTTGAAGGTTGTTTTCACTTGAGGTTAGAGTGTGTTCTGAGCTATAAATTTTATGTGAATCGGTACAGTCATTTTAGTTTGTTAGAGAAATATAATTAATTTTCCCATTTTTTTTGTCTTTGTTCAAAGATGTCCCCCTTTTTAATACTAGATGTGCCCCGCGGTTTTACCCGCATTGCTCCGCTCCCATTGGTCTTAGCGTTATGATATTATATAGCCAGCCTTCCTCGATAAATGGACTATTTAACACCGAAAGAATTGTTCAAATCGGAGTAGTTCCTGAGATCAGCGCGTTCAAACAAACAAACATAAGGAAATCTACATGTCATTTAGCTACATTTTATCACAACTTTCTTTCATGTGTTTAATTCAAAACTGTTTTATTTTAGTTCATTAAATATTTTTCATTCATTTTTTTATACTACAACCAGACACATAAATGTATGTTTGATTTACTGTTTTTTAATATATTCATTACAGAAACATACAATTTATCTTTGAGTAATAATATGTAGCTTGTAGTTCTTCCTTACACATAGATCTCATAGTTCCCTACACTTCATCAATTCTCGAAATAAAATCTCGGCATTTGCGTAATGTATTCTTTGCGCAGATGCTCACAATGTATGTGCATATTATGTATTCATTTACATACTACACTTCTATTTGACAATTTGGCAGCTAACTTAAAAAAAGATGGCACAAAAAAGATTGAACGCATTGAACCATCTCTCACAAATTGAAGAATATTGTAGTTTAGTTAAGTTGTTATGAAAACTAATATTAATCATTAGTTTAATTATGGATACGCCTGAAATATTTTGTGTCATAAAGATGTAACTATGTAATTAAAAAAACGCGGGGAAATTCATTCATTTTTAATTAACTGTTTGTTCCCAAATATAATATAGCAGTAATTTTGAATTTGTTTGTTTCTAGCTTAATCCTTGTGTAAATAATCGTATATTTGCACGCTTTTCAAATAGATTTTCAAAATAATTGAATATTTAAATCCTCTTTTGTAATTCAATGGACACGATATTTACGTACCAATGACATTTCTAAATCAAAAATATGCACAAAAAAACATTAATTCTCATAATATACAGAAGTGTAAATAGTGCAATTTTTCATAAATAACTTTTATTACAAGTTATATCATACATAATATAAGCAATTTTATGCAACATATAACCAAAACGAGCTATATATCTTGAGCAAACACTCCAAACTTACATTTCTACAATCAGTCGGAAACTACCCTCTTAGTTACAGACCATTATGCATTTGCAACAATAAACTTGACCATTTCAAGTCGTGTCACGCAAAAATAGCGTCTATACCCTTTGAATAAGAGCTAAAAGACTTCGCTGGTACCTTTCTAAGTGCACCAATCTATTCCGCTTACAGGACAGCCAATTTCGTTTGCCTCTGAACATTTATTGTGCTGTAGAAACGTTTATTCAGCGAAAAAATGTGATTTAACTTATATTAATTCGACCGTTCTACCGGCTTTTACATTTTGTTGCAATGCCCGCTTTGAATAGACTTTTCGATGTGACTTTTTCTCGGTCTAAAAATAATTTCGTCTTGTGGAGTCAGGATTGACTTCGTTAAGTGAGTGTCAAATATATTTATTAAAAGTCCTCAGCTATATAACGTAGGTTGTAAAAAAAATTGGAACAACTATATTTTTAAGTGTTGTTAATCTCTATCGCAAAGATCATAAACATTTCGTGTCTGTGTGATTAAACATAACTTTAATTTGAAAGATAAATCCATCTGTTTTATGATTTTATTAGAAATCCAGAATAAATAGTACATTTTTTTATAACATACAGCATATTATCAAAACATAGTTTCAGTCTACAAGCTGAAAAAATCAAGATACTATATATAGTATCTTGATTTTTTTTTACTTAATACGTTTTTGCAAGTACGAGATGCAAATATCCATATACTTCACAATTAGGTGCATACTAGACTTATTTGACATAAGTATTTACATAAAATTTAATGGTTTAGAAAATAATATACCACGTATGATAATAAAATACACATCCTATGAGATTTATTCCTTTATTTAAATAAATAATCATTCACTTTTGATACATATTATCATTCGAGAAAAGGTCCGATCAAGGTCAAATTGTAATCTAATCTTTTAATAGCAAACAACTTAAATTGGTATCAAACAGTCATGTCAATTCAAATCGACATTATTGATATTTAACACTGCTTTTCACAGCATC
>CAJQZN010010618.1:0-12669 GCA_907164685.1 Colias eurytheme | reverse complement strand
AACGGATGTTTATATTAAATCTATCAATATTTAAATTTATATTGTAACTAAGGTTTTTCTTTAACTTTATATAGGGTAAGGTTGCTCAAGTCGTACCACGGCGTTAGTCGTACCCCACCAATATCTCGTCTGATACCATTGAATTGGGCCATCTAGTGTTGTTAACGTGAACTATTTAGTCGCGCGAGCAAGCGTAAACAAGTGGTCAGGCGGTCGGCTTCGTGCAGCGAAAATAATTCAAAAATTAAGTTTTTTATCACTTTTCATGTAAAATTAACGACTCATTCATAAGCTTTTTACGGCAGGAATGTTATCTTTATATTTTGTCTTTGTTTACAACGATTTTTAATGCTTATCTGTCAATTGTTTGGGCATACTCAAACAGGAGAAAATTTTTAGGTTGTGTTAGTAATTTTATTTTTCAACCTCAAAGATAAGTATGCTTAAGTCGTACCTGTTAAAAATTCTTTAGTCGTACTTCTATTTAGGTCTAAGATTTTGTTATTCACTAAAATAATTACCAAATAATATGCTTAAGTTAATCTCAGACTGAATTATTTGTAATTTTAACTTACTTAAAATTGATCTCTTATTATTAAGAATTTTTCTATATATTTTATTATATCTTCACTAAAGTAAAAAGTTCTAAGTAAAGTTCTAAGTACGACTTAGGCTGTATGTGGTACGAATTAGGCAACTAGGCGCCTTAATCGTACCGAAGGTATGTTTTTGAAAAACGTTAAAATATATATTTTAATATTAACATTGTAAGTTTCTGTGATTTTTTAATAATAGACAACTAAATAAAGATTCAGTAAATGTGGATTATTTTGTATTATTTCAATTGTCGTGAATATTATAGCATAATTTCCTTAGGGGGTACGACTTGAGCAACCTTACCCTATTTATTAGAATCTAGCGTCGAAACAGCCGCATCTTGGATTATAGTCCGTAAATTTTTAACCTAATCACGGCGTTTACTATGTAGTTAACTACCTTAATGTTTTCAAAGAGTTTGGATTATGTAGTTTATGTGTGCCTTCTCTTATTTCCTTCTATTTCATAATTAATAGATAGTAACAATTATCCCTATATACCTAATTAGAAATGGCAATAGTCATGATCCAAAAACTAAGAAAACACCATTACAATAACGACTGCCTCTGATATATTCTAATCTTACCAAGCTTACCAAGAGAAGTTGTTGAGTTGCTTTTCGAAACACTTTTCAGCTGTCAATTTCAAGGAGGTAAGTAGTTATTGTAATCGATATTATGTCTACCCAAATACAGAAGCTAAATTTAATATTACAATACTGTTTCTAATGCGCACGCGACGCGATCGTTGACACTGCAAACGCTTCAGTGAAATAGAAAAGGAACATTATTTTAATTAATTCGCTTTTTCTTAGATTAATGAAAAGCGAAAACTATTTCATTTATACATTTTATGTATTTGTTGTTACATAAATATGTTAAGTTATTAAAAGTTGTACCTAGTCTATGAACGGAAACCTGGGAAGACAGAGTTCCGACTCTGCCCCCGTTAGATAACTAGATACTTTAGTTAGTTACCTTAAAATTTTTAAATTCGGCTGAATTAAAAATTAGTTAGTAATTAAATTATTTATATTAAAACTTAAAAGTAACACAGCAATATACCAATCATAAACAAAAGGATTTATCATAAAATAAAGGATAGGTAAACTCATTTCTCCGCTTGCTATGATGACAAAATATTATCTAATAAAGTAGTTAACTCTACTTATTTCATAGAGGTACTCAAATTATAATAGCAAACTAGAATCGTATAATTTTTACATACTATTCCTCTTATAAGATACCAGAGAGATAAACCACAATTAAAATTCAACGGCCAAAATATTATGGCGCTCTTATACTCAAGTCTATAATCAGCCATACCACGCCATACTTTCCATCTTCTAATAGCAACCGCTACATCGCTCTTAGTAAGAACAACTGAATAATTGACAAAACTAGCATTAATTATGTAATCGTAAGGCGTTACAAATGAATTTGAATCAGACGATTTCGCAACCAGCCGCCCGTGACGCGTTGCAGGACATTCACATGAAAACGTCTTGCATGATCACGACAATTAAACACAATGATGTATTGCGTTGAAAAAGGTAATTACAGATGCAATGCTAATCTTAGAACGTCGACAAATTATCCGTTTTGAGATTAGGACTTAGAGGGACAAAAATGGAGTAGGGAGATATATTACCTATAGAAAACAGTATTTACGATCTAGTGTATGTAAATTACCTAGGTGCCCTGTTTAAAATGTTTTCATGTTTTTTTACGAAAAATATTAAGCATTGGTACCTAACTACTTACCTACTATGTAAGTAACTTGTTTTAAATAGATACCTAAGTACATATTTGTTTATTTTCTCGGCTCGAATAAATTCTAGATTGAAATTTATGCAAATGCAAGCAGTGCTGAAACTTGACCAGGTTAATTAATATCTAATATGATTATCTAGGTGTGACTAAGGTTAGGTTAGTTCAGGTAGGTACAAGCATTGCTAAGTTTGGAAAGAGACGGCGTTTAGTGAAAAGTTAAAGACTAAAATTATGTTCATAATTTTTAAAAGTTACTAAACCCCAACATTAGTCATACATTTTAAAGGAAAAACTACTTCCCGTCTCGTATCTCTATCGGAATTCCTTTCCTTGAAAGCCAATAATGGCAAATGTCTCTCAACTCTCTTCAAGTAGAAATAGATGAACCGGTTGCGTTTCGCACAGCAGCAAAAACTGTCTTTCCCGAGTAACTTACATTTATAAGTTTCCTGTATGTGTTGATAAAAGGCAGCAGAACCCGTTTCATTTGATAGTTACTATTCAAATCTGGTTTTAATTTCATATTATATAGCACCTAGTTAACTTTAAGAGTCTTGAGAAACTAACCAAATATTTTTTACGCATTTCCTATAATTTTAATACCTATGTTTCAGCTACTAATATTCTGTGCATTGTGGTCAATAAGCCATGGAGCTTATATGAGTAGAATGTCATCTATAAGCCGGTTTCGAGGGCCCACAGCGTTTCGGCCGGGAGTCATCCTGCAGAGGCCGAATATGTTCCCTCCACGGATGATGCCAGCAGCTTCACATCGAACACCTTTTGTTGTTTATAGGAATCTTCCACACAGGTTAGTTTCCCAAAATAAGTTATTGAAATAAAAACAAAACAATGTCGTCGTCGCACAATGTTTGCGAGAGCCTATTCTAATTTTAAATAAGTAAAGGGTGTCCGCCGGCAGATTTTACACTTTAAAAAATAAAATAAAATGAACCATGAATACTATCAAAGTCATTTATTAATTATCTTACAGAAGAATAATGCGGATTTTATTTTTTTAAAAGCACTCCACTCAAATGGCGTCCTTCTAGCTGCAAACATTCTTGTAACCTTTCCTTCATGTTGGCGAAAACTCGCTTACAAAGTTCCGGATTGATCGCCGCAACCTCGCGTCGTATATTTTCTTGGAGGGCCAGTATTGTTGATGGTGAATTGCTGTATACGCGAGACTTTAAATATCCCCCCATAGGAAAAAGTCGCAAGGTGTCAGATCTGGTGATCTAGGGGGCCAGGCTATGTCGCCAAAGCGACTTATTATTAATTTTCCGGGAAAAAGTTTTGCTCTTTTGCTATTGAGTCCCTAGCAGTGTGTGCCGTGGCCCCATCCTGCTGAAAATTGGTCCTATTATTGTCACTAACATGACGATGCAGCTTCGGTATAAAAAAGTTGTCTAGCATTGCGCAGTAACGTTCAGCAATCTTCCGAATAGACTTACGCGGATTACGTAAAATTTCTCTTCTCACGTGTTCTACGTTTTCAGGCGTAGTAACAGACGTTGAAGGTCCAGGCCGAGGCTCATTTTAAGTGAGCCAGAACCTCTAAACTTCTGTACCCACGACCATATTAATTGTTTTGATGGCCCATCGTTTAGTCGTCGGATTTCATAGCGTGAACAAAAAGGACGCCTCGCCACATTGGTCGAATTATTGTTCGCGAAATACGCCTCAACCGCAAAAGCGCGGTTTGCTCCTGTCCACTGACTCATGGCTACTAAATAATCCGCAACTCTGGCGCGTCGAATGATACCCATATCCCCACCCTTCCGCATTATTAGTCGCCGTAAACACAATTCAAAGTGTAAAATCTGCCGGCGGACACCCTGTACTTACTATTAGGGATGTAACGATACATGATTTTGCCGATACGATACCTATACCGATATTTGTAATAAAATATTGGCGATACCGATACCGATATCGATGGCTAGGTAGAAAAATAAATAGTGAATTATGCATAAAAGTTACCAACATTTAACAGAGACTCAACTGTAAATCGTATTATTTTAAATAACAATGCCAAATCAAAAAACAAGAAAACCATTTATTTTAGTATTATTATTTTGCAAAGTCAGTTAAACGTTATACACATACAATCAGTTCCTAATAAAAGTTTACTATTGGTAGAGTTTTTTCAAATACCAAGTGCGCACGCGCGGGCGTCCTCCCGCATCGTTCATTGGGCGCGGTTTTTTGAATTGTTTGATATCGGTATCGGTTGTTTTATAATCGGCATCGTTACAACCCTACTTACTATACTATATTTTAAAGAGATAATTATTTTTTAGAGCAGGCTCCAAGGAGATGTTCGTTTGCAAAAATAGCGGACCTAAATCTGACTTCTGATATACAGTGGTGGACGTTTAATTAGAAACATGTAACAGGATGAAGTAGTCATCAAATTTATTTACTTTTGTATATTAACGTATTAGAGATTAAGCATTATTTCATATTTAATAGAACACCCGTTTATCTAGTTTTATAATAAATTGCTTAATTTTAATCAAACGTTAGCTTAAATTAATAAAATTAAACAACTTTAAGTGAAGTCTGATTTCCAAGCATTTTCAGTCTGGACAACAAATTAGAAACAGCATGCTTCGAGTGTTCCAAAGTCAAAACCTGTTGAAATGCCGCCAATATTTTTTTCTTCTACAAATATTTGCACCGTTTTTTAAACATTCCGTTGAAAAGTTTCTGAAAATTAATTTGCTTTGCAGTATAAATGGGTAAAAGTAAGATTTGTGACCCATTAACAAGAAAAATAATTTTAAGTTTACATTTTGACAAAAACTGGAGTTACAGGAAAAAATAAAATCATTTAGAGTGTTCGATAAAAATATATTCAATGCTACAGTTCATTTAAAAGAGCATGGTACTTCTGATTAAGTGCCTAAAAAAGCTCGACCATGAAAAACCACTGCTCGCGAGCATAGGCAAATAATTATTTTCGCAAATATGGATCCATTTAAAGGTGTCAATTCTATTAGAAAATATGTTTTTGCAAACGTGTTAAAATCTCATACAATCTAAGGCACGACGTTGTAAAGCCGATGTTGTCTATAAAGATTATAACAGTCTAAAAACAACCCCATACGTGCCCATAGTATAATGTTTCCTCCGCCATGCTGAACTGTTTATTTATTATCTAAGGCCTGGTTAACTGAACGACGCGCGTATCCTTTGCCATCAAAATTAATTAAATGAATCTTAGTTTCATCCCAAAATAAAACTTTTTCACTGGCGGAATTTCCACTAGCAATTTCTTAGTAAATGAAAATCGTCGTTCCCTGTACTGCCTAGTAAGAAGCTGTACTTTCCTGGCGTCTCTCCCAAAAAATTTTGCCTCGATTTACTGCCTGCGAACCGATCTCATCGACGCATTGTGAGGTTCATCTTCGGAAAAAACTAATTTTATAATAGAATTTGAACTTTTAAATGGATCCATCTTTGCCAAAAGAATCATTTGCCTATCCTTGCGTGCAGCGGTTTTTCATGGTTGAGCTTTTCTAGGCACTTGATCGGAAGTACCATGCTCTTTTAAATAAACTATACCATTGAACATATTGCAATTTTCCTGTAACTCTAGTTTTTGTCAAAATGTAAACTTAAAATTATTTTTCTTGTTGATGGGTCACAAATCTTACTTTTAACCATTTATACTGTAAAGCAAATTAATTTTCAGAAACTTTTAGATTAGAATGTTTAAAGAACGGTGAAAATATTTGTAGAAGAAAGAATATTGGCGGCATTTCAACAGGTTTTGATTTTGGAACACTCGAAGCATCCTGTTTCTAATTTGTTGTCCAGACTGAAAATACTCAGAAATCATATTTCACTTAAAGTTGTTTATTTTTATTAATTTAAGCTAATGTTTGATTAAAATAAAGCATTTTCTTATAAAACTAGATAAACGGGTGTTCTATTACATACGAAATAATACTTAATCTCTATTACGTTAATATGTAAATGTTAAATGAATTTGATGACTACTTCATCGTGTTACGTGTTTCTAATTAAACGTCCACCACTGTATATTGTATAGATCCCAGACATCCTATAGACAGATGTTGCCACTTGCCAACCAGTTTTGTGGTCCCCCTCTCCCCACCGCGGTAATTAAATATGGCATACAAAGTTAAAAATAAAAATTTCCAAAACATGCCGTGTGGGGTATCAAATGAAAGAACTTATTGAGTAGATCACGAATATATAGTATACTATAACATTTCTTACACTTTCTCTAAGATTTTTTTAGAAAATTTACGAAAATGCTCCATTTTTGAGTTAACTTTAAACCACGATAGATTGAAAACTCATGAATATATTTTTTAAATTATTATTTTAAATAATTAACAATAGTCCATTGTTTACGATTCAATAGTTCGTAATATAATATAAGTGAGCTATATGTATGTGGTGGATTTGATGACCCCACAAAATGTTTTAAATTGCAAGGCGCAACTTTCACTGAAGTTACCGATTTGAAATCTAATCACACAGAGGCTGATTCAAGAATGTTCTGCCATGCCATTCTAAGCCCTGACACCGATATTTTTGTATTAGGCCTTTATTTCTGGCATAAACTTGAAAATATACTCGCCATCTTTGAATGCTCCCCCCACTCCCCCATGCAACTATTTCACTGTACGAACTATTAATATAATAATAGTATACTATATATTCGTGATCTACTCAATAAGCTCTTTCATTTGATACCCCACACGGCATGTTTTGGAAATTTTTATTTTTTTCTTTGTATCCCATATTTAATTACCGGGGTGCGGGGAGGGGGACCACAAAACTGGTTGGCAACATCTGTCTATAGGATGTCTGGGATCTAAACAATATATATCAGAAGTCAGATTTAGGTCCGCTATTTTTGCAAACGAACATCTCCTTGGAGCCTGCTCTATTTACACTTTTTTCCTTTATACGTCTTGAGATCATATTATTCAGGAGAAAGACTTAATTTGTCGTTTGTTACCATAGTAGTTACTAGTTTGTAACGTAGACTAAATCCTATTTTTATCTACCCGGACAATCCCAAGCGAAAGCAAACTATACATTTATTGCACAGATACGCAATGAAGCCAATGCCGCCCGTAACAACCCGAAATGTGTTTGGCATACCATGGAAAACCACAGCCCGTCTGCCCGTACCAGTTCCCGTAACTCCAGATTATGATTACGCTAGAACTGCTGCGTCTGCGCAACCGGTGATACGGAATGACGGTAGTATTCCACCAATCACCATGCACAATACTTTTAAACTATTTCTGTTATTTCAATACATATTGCAAAATTAGGTAATTTTCTATTATTTGTTCCTGTTTTAATGTATGTACTTAGATTTCAAGAGGTGAGAGAGACTGAAAAAAAATTACTAATTGTATTTAACAAAAATTTATCCAATCTTGGATAGGTACTACAATCCACATTTTTTATGAACTTAATCTGTATTTCATTTTCCTTTGCACGTGTTATAACTACCTTCGTCCACGGCAAGAGGATGTCTTGTGAATTGCATTAATTTTCCACGTTAATTTGCTCATAAACATCCTCATTGCTGTGGACGGACACTCTGGTAAAAGTCCTTATGCTAACAGGTGCGATCCACACTATACCAGCGCCGAATCTGAGCTTGTCAGAGAAACCCATTGTAGTAGCTGAAGTACTGACATCTGAAAACAGAGAAGCTAACACTGCTGAAGGGGTAAGACAGTTTTTATTTCCTATAATTCAGTATGTATTAAATTGTTAACATAACGATGACTATATCCTTTAACAGGGGAAACCTACCTATGAGGTTACAGAAAAGGTCACAGAGAATCATACATATGACGTACAGGCAAAAATAGAGGCACCTACGGGATTTTATAAGCCAAATGTAAGTGATATTCTTTAAGAAGTAATGACATTGCATCGTTCTTAATGTATTTTAATTAAACATTTATACGTTTAGTCTGGGGTCAATTACGAGTTCAAAAATGTGAACAACGAAGCACCACAACAATATAATCAGGAATATGGACTTATACAAGTACAACAACAAATGTCATCTATTATACCCCAAGAGTTTACAGTGCAGGTACATAAAAAAATCACATCATTATGAATTATTACGTTTACATTTTGAGCAACCCTTTCATTTAATTGATCATATCTCTGAATCTATTATCTCATCTTTTTTATTTGAAGCATTCCACTAGACTTGTTAATATCATTTTCGTCTATGTCTTCAATCTTCGTATTATAATAAAAATATAATTTCAGAGATATAACGGTTTGCCGTCTCATCAGGACTTAATACATTCTGGTGCAGAAGGAATAATCATACCCCCAACCGCGTTATTACAATCAGATCCACTGTTTTTACAAAAATTACAAACCCAACTATTGCAAAGATATCCCGCAGTTGAATTTATACCATATAATCCAGAAATACAGTCCCAAATCCCTTCGCATAATCAAGAACCACAAGCATCATCATACTACTCGCAGAATGAGCACTTTATAAAACATGCTCCTATGGCTTTTGTACCTAGTGATGGGAACAGAAACATAGTGCAGAGAGAAACACAAGAAGGAACTGTTCAATCTCTATCCCCAGAATCGTTTATACCAAGCAATATCACTGAAACTCCAACAGTAGTGACGACTACAAATCCCCCTGAAACTACCATTTCAAATGTAGTAACTGAACCTCAAACTACTACAACAACCACCGAAAGGATTGAAATTAAATCAGAAAACGATAGATCAAATCCTGCAATTTATTACACACAGATGGGACAAACAGTAAACAGTGCTAAAGCAAACAGTTTTTATTCAGCAATAAATGATATAAAGGAAATATCGCCGAAGGAAGAAATAATTAACAAAAACTTTGATAAAGGCATTATAAAGACAGAAAGCACAACTATACTAGCAACTACACAGGAACCCGATACAACTCATTATTTGGACAATAAAGATAAACCGGAAGCTAATGAAATAATACATGTTTATAAAAATTTCATAGCATCACCCTTTGAAAAGCCTGCAGAGTCTGTGAATATAGTTTATTCTTTGCTAAGAAGAACTACAACAGCACCAACAGTAGATCAAAATGTGACAATAACAACCACTACAACAACAGAAAAACCGGTAGAAACAATTGCAAATGTGACTAAAGATAATCAAAGAGAAAGATCATTTTTGAACAGACAACCCATAAGGTTTACACTAACGGAGAAAAGGTCAGCTGATGGCAATTCACAACAGGTGGTCCAAGCGAAAATACCTCCAAAAAGCAAACTTATATTCGACGATAAGACCGGAGAACCCATTTTAAGGGTTTATGCAAGTTACGTCGATAATCCAGCAAGGGTGAGTATAATAATTATTAAAATACATAATAATTTGACAATCTCATATAGTATCACGGTCACGATGCAGATGTAATGAAAATTTGAAAATTTTCCACTAATTTAGACTAAAACACGCAATAATCAACACGTTTTGATTATATTACTCGGCTGTTATTTCAGATGTTTTAACAACAAATTACCGTTCTTCCAGAAAGAAGCCATCACTCAAAAACTGACGAACATGAGGCATCTAAGAGAGGTACCAAAGAAGCAAGAAAGCCCAGAACGCTTCGACGCCGCCACGGTAAATGCCTTAGCATCGGACGTCAATAATTTTGGCCAGAAGATAAAATCAAGAAATGATGCCGCCAGACAAATATTATTAGACGAATATAATTAATACATACAGTATACACTATTTAATTTAAACTATTCTCTTAGTATTGGTTAATTTAAATTACTTATGAAATAATAAAAGGAAAATTACTAACCTTCGACTTAAAAATAACAAATTGCTCATAAATAGATATAAATTAGTTTTAAGATGTAAATATTTAACTTTAATAAATAATAAATATTCCAAAGACTTGACTTACAGAAAAATTATTTTAGTAAAAGCAAGACTAATAATTATGACTGTTTTAAAAATTCCTATTTCTATAAAATAATGTTTAATTAAACTGATTTCAGATTACACATTTATATTACATGCAGTATATTTGATATTACGGTGCATTTACCTACATCAAACGAACATAGAGCTACAGCTAGAGCAGGAGCATTATTTCGTGATATTTTAGTGTAAGAGCCAGCGCGCACGAGCAACTTTGTCTCCGCAACTATTTTGTCTCTCCCATCAATTTGTATGGGGAGTTGCGTCGCTACGTGCGCGCACTTTCATACTAGCCCATGGGTGGGAGAGACAAAATAGTTGCGGAGACAAAAAAGTTGCGGAGACAAAGTTGCTCGTGCGCGCACTGTCTAAAACTTGTATTCAGTGTTGTTCAGTATTAGAACATTCCATAGAATCTTTTCGAACGCCCTAAAGTACATCGAAAGAATGCTCTACGCCTGTTTACACTAAAAGAATTTGACATAGTAGAGTTAGAATCAAGAATGAGCATTCGCTAGTTTGATATAAATACACCGTTACTGAAAGTAAAATAGTAATTTATATTTTTATTAATAAAGTAAATTTTTGCCTGTATTTAATAATTACAATACTGAACAAAATTAAGGTATGCTTCTTTAATTTTTAAACAATATTGCAGATAAACATAGTTAAATTTGTGTTATGTTATATAAATTATTCCTACTAACAAATATAACGGAAAATAAGGTATTAAATTGGTATAGAATTGACTAATAAATATTAATATAACTTCAATAATTTGAGCATTTAATTTATTTTCTTTATAGAATAGGCAAACTTTATGTAATATTTTAAGTAATATTGCAATAAAAACCAATTTAAATACACGCTTTTTATTTCACATCTTCGCTTTGTACACAAAATATTTATAGAATACAAAGTAAACAGAGCTTTAAACCATACAATTGAAAACAACACAAAATATGAACAAATAAAAATAGTTTTTTGAAACAACATTCACAAACTTGTAAAACATTCCAATAATAATAATTATCTACCGTTCTGTCCGCTTTTCTATATTATAGTAACATTTATTTTACTGGCTTGAATAAGGGTGTTTTTCCACCAATAATGTGAGGATGTGAAGCGAGGAATGTATTTGTAAATAACTAAGGATCGGAGTGAAAATCCCCTGTATATACTATCCAGGGGGTTTTCACTCCGAAGGTATGTTTCGCGCCGTTGCCGACTGAGTTGGCATTCGAGCGTGGGACGTGTGTTCGCGTACCTATGATAAATCGGCGGCGAGTACCAACCCTAAGCTATTATAGCTATAGGCGATCTTCACACTGCCCCGCACCACGCTGCATGTTGCGTGACTGCGTGTTTAACGTTACTTGAAAGTATCTCCACTTGTATAGAAAACACGCACAGTCCAACACATTGAAAATGCAACCACGCGCATTCATGCGGATCACGCGCATTCATGCGGATCACGCGCATACACGCGGAGAAACATGCACACCCGCGCGTAGGTGCGGGGCGAGACGCAAGGTATGGCACACCGAATCCCGCAGTGCCGCGCGTCGTGATGCTCAGTATTGCACGACCACCACAGAGAACGGCGAATAAATGAGAGCCGCCGTGCGTGAATCTACAAACGCACCTACGCGCGTGAGTGCGCAAAAAACCCGCACGATGATGCAGATCTGCACTCCCGCAGGAACGCGCGTAGGTACTTCGACATGCAACATGCAGCGTGATGCGGGTCAGTGTGAAGATCGCCATACAGCTAGCATTTATTTATGCCTAAAGTTGACTTTTGTTAGGGAGTGAACCTTCTGTATGTAGTACTATTATAATTATATTCTGTGGTATAGCTTCAAACGCTAAAGGCTTTAAACTTCTAACTAAATGAACAATATGATAGGTTATTTACAAACACATTCCTCGCTATACATCCTCGCACATTATTGGTGGAAACGCACCTTTAGGCATATAACTATTATAAAAAGTCTATAAGATTACGCTCAACAGTAAAAAAATGTAAAAACTCTTATTATCAAGTCACTGGCTTTAAGTTATTGCTTCTTATCACAAATTGAATAATAATTATTGGTATTTGAGATATTGGCTTCTAATAGGTACCAAGAGTAATTTTATTTTAGTGTCATATAGGTATCGAGATATGTGTGGAAGTTATTTCTTTCTGAAATATTGCTGGTTTTTTAATACATATAATATATTTATAAAAAAATCATTAATTGTTTGTAAAAAAGTCATGTGTGTCATCAATTTATGACAACAAATATATGAGAACATATGGAAAAGTAATGTT
>CAJQZN010010617.1:0-16840 GCA_907164685.1 Colias eurytheme | reverse complement strand
TATCGGTATCGTATCGGCAAAATCATGTATCGTTACATCCCTAGTATTTTCAATATCAAGCTATTCTTACCGGTTTCAAATATTGTATTACATATATGTTTAAACTTTAAAATATTGTACTAATTGTTTGGCAAGAACCAAAATCAGCCTCAAATCAAATACCCACGCAAAATCAACTACAATTACACTAACATATACCACTACACAAACATGAATTAACAACCCTACATCATATTTTATGCAGATTAGATTTACACAACAATTAATACATAATAAACCCTTATTATTTACACGTTCGATCAGCTAGTACAAACAATCAAGTTATCCTTTGATAATCAACGGAACGAATACACCTGTCTCTGCTATAATTAAGAATTCGTAAAAACATTTGATGCATCAACATTTGTGAATAAATGACCAGTGGCTCTCAAACTGTTCGGAAACAATAAAACAGTACAATACAATATTATTATCTTTTACTAGCTGCTCCGCGCGGTTTCACCCCCGTGGCTCCACCCCTGTTGGTCGTAGCGTGATGATACCCTATAACCTTCCTCGATAAATTTGCTATCTAACACCGAAAGAATTTTTCAAGTCGGACCAGTAGTTCCCGAGATTAGCGCGTTCAAACAAACAAACAAACTCTTCAGCTTTATAATATTAGTATAGATTTAACATACACATAGAAAACAGTACCTACAGAAGAAAAGAAAAAAAAAGAGAGAGAAAAGTCAGAGACTACACCTATATATTATGGTTTGCACCGAGCACACGTGTCAGAAGTGAAACTTCTTTGGCAAGATTCAAAGATACCAAAATTGTCGCCTTACTCCATGACGTGACGGTATTGCATGACGTGTCCATAAAATTTTACTCTCAACGCGCCTAAAGAACACTTCAAAAAGTGCATGTCTTTTTCTCATTATAAACTTTGGAAAGCACTGTAATTCACAGCAGGTGCGTAACATGCGTGCTCTTGACGTTAAAATAACTCAAATACTCCTTTATGTAAGAACTCACTCCTGTTATTATCTTTGATAAGCTGTTAGTAATAGCATGAAGATACTTCCAAATTGTTGAAATGTTCACCTTTGATAAACGTTACATACATGAAAACTAAAATAAAAGACAATCTCATCCCCTACTAATATTATAAATGCGAAAGTTTGTGAGGATGTGTATGTGTGTGTTTGTTACTCTTTCACGCAAATACTACTGAACCGATGACAATGAAATTAAGCACAAGGTTAACTTGGATTAACACATAGGATAGGTTTTATCCCGCAAATTCCCACGGGAACGGGAATTATACGGGTTTTTCTTTGAAAACGCGGGAGAAGCCGCGGGCGGAAAGCTAGTAACTACATAAGTATGTTTTAAAAATAATCTTTATACTGTTTTCATGTGATTTTGGTCGTATTTTTGATAAATTCAAAATACCAAATATTCAAAGCACTGAATAAAATAATATTGCTTATAATCTAAATGTGAAACTTATTTTGTTCATGACAACTTTTATTTCAAATTTTCAAATTTGGCTCTCTTTATTAATAATTTATGTTTACTTCATACGAAATCTATAATAAAACACTAAATAACTGGTTAATAATAGCGAAAAGTACTTAGGTGTATTGTATTTGAATTTTTATCCTCTTCATAAATACAAATTTATAGCATTTTTCAAATGAAGCGTGAATGTACGATTCGTTCTAACGTTCTTTACCGGATTCGCAACGTTTTTTGAAAAAAATAAAACCATAGATAAAATTTGGCGCGTTGTGTCAAATGTCAATTTAAAAAAAAATACTGATTATAGAAGCATGTTTTGTATTGTCGTTGATTATTTTCCTTATTTTTTGTTGCAAATAGTAGTCATAAGTTTATTAATCTAATATTATAAAGCTGAAGAGCTTATTTTTTTTTTGTTTGAGCTCGGGAACTACTGGTCTGATTTGAAAAATTCTTTCGGTGTTAGATAGCCCATTTATCGAGGAAGGCTGTAGGCTTTATATCATCTCGCTAAGACCAACAGGAGCGAAGTACTGCAGGTAAAACCGCGGAGCACAGCTAGTATTCAATAAAAGAAGTAAGGTAGAATGTATTAGCGCTATAATATTGTAATAACAACCTATATTTGTCACTGCATTCTTGCAAATAAATGTAATTTGAATTTAAATTATCATTACCTACCTTATTCGAGTTATTCATAGTTTTACATGGTATTTATTTATATTACCTACTAGCGGTCCGCCCCGGCTTCGCCCGTGGTACATATTTACGTTTTCTCTACATAAAAACCATCCTCGTACTTCAAGGAATATAATAAAAAAAGAATTATCGAAATCGGTTCAGCCGTTCTCGAGTTATGCGCTTACCAACACATTTTGCGATTCATCTTAATACTATTATAAAGGCGAAAGTTTGTATGGATGTATGGATGTATGGATGTATGGATGTATGGATGTATGGATGTTTGTTACTCTTTCACGTAAAAACTACTGAACCGATTACAGTGAAATTTAGCACACATATAGAGGGAAACTTGGATTAACACATAGGATAGGTTTTATTCCGGAAATCCCACGGGAACGGGAAGTATGCGGGTTTTCCTTTGAAAACGCGGGCGAAGCCGCGGGCGGAAATCTAGTTTTTATATATAAGAAGATTAGGTACCTACATTAATTGCCATAAGTCTCTATATATTCCCACTTTTTACAACCGTTAAAAACACAAAAAGGAAATCAATTAAACAATTAACCGTACTTAGCAAGTTACCACTTACCATGTAAGCTAGAATCGGATTAATTGCCTCGCACGGAACTAAACCCACTGACCGCGATTGCACCGTTCCTAACGGGGTACCGATGACTTGAACATTTTAGATCTAGTTAAATTCTTTTCTCTTTTTCATTTTTGCTTTACACCTTATTTCGTATACTATTACTTACATCCAGAAAGTTCGGTACGATTCGATTAAGTTAGTACAAATCACTAGGTACATAGTATAGAACAAAGTCGCTTTCTCTGTCCCTATGTCCCTTTGTATGATAAAATCTTTAAAACTACGCAACGGATTTTGATGCGGTTTTTTTAATAGATAGAGTGATTCAAGAGCTATATAATTATATAATTTATTAGGTTTTAGTCTTTAGACAAAGCGGGCGAAGCCGCAGGCGGTAAGCTAGTAAAATCTAAGCAATTGTTTGTACTTAAATTAAATATTAACTACTAACATATTAGTTCTTTATCAAATAAAATAAAATATAGACGACTCTTAATAAAAAATAATTCAACATTAATGAAGCTACCTCAGGATTTTGAAATTTCCATACGGTAGGTAAATAAATATAATGGTTGTTTGTTACCAATTGAATAAGTTAAAAGAAAATACAATTCAATTTATTATTTGATCTTCGTACCATCATGCTAATTCAATTCTATTCTAAACAACGGAACCGTTTAAAATTTTAAAATAAAATAAAAAGCTATGCGACTCCTGCGCAGCGAAAGCTTCCGATAGTAAAAGTTCACAAAGCATTCATTCAACAGCACTTCATCAAAGAGATACTCTTATCTATGATCACACCGCAGCGATAAGGCGCGAAAACAAAACATCGGAAGAAAAAAAAATTGCCCCCACGTATCCTTGCGTTCCTTACAACTATACCCTTCCCTTTCCAACGCGCACAATGCGTAATTGTCAGAAAGAGAACGATGCAAATGTCGCGGTGTCCAGGTAAATTCGAAATTCGGTTTATTCGAACGCGAGCTTTGCGCGCGAAAGCACGTGCCGTTCGGTTTTACGTTTGCGAAAAGTTTTTCGTTCAACCAAATATTTGCAGTGTTGGAAAATTGACAATAATTGGAACAGTGATGTGTTTCGTGATTCGATTGGATTTTGTATGTGAAAGGAGCATTTTGGTGCAGTGAAAAGGAATACAATTCTTTCGTACCAACTGTTTCGGTGAGTCAAAAGGGTCCTTTTAGAAGATACTTTTTTTCAAAAGTTAAGGTTAAGGCTTTGACAATGGCAATCTTGATATATTACTTTGATGCGACATTTTCATTATTTCTGGATCTATAGATAGGTATAAATTTAAAGTTTTGCTATTCTTTCAATGAAAAGTTATTATAGGTAAGTTATAGGTAAGTACGAGTAATAATTTAAATATATTGTATGATGAAAATAATATTAAATTGACTAAACTGATGACCAAACTTTCTAATTTCCAAAATTTCTAAAAATAACTGACTGGTAGGTAGTACATCACCTTTTTTGCCTCCAAAACTCAGCAAACTATATTTCATGAAAATCGTTGGAGCCGTTTCTAAGATTATAATTACTATAGATAAAGGTATAAGATTATAATGTTCTTCAAGGGAATCAAACCCACAACTTCTGACAAAAGATACCTTAGATATCAATTCGTCCCCTCACGTTACATCAAAATTGTCTAACATACTTCCGTTGGAAATTAGAATTTAATAAATATTTTTATAGTAGAACATTATTTGTCTATATTATATTTTCTCATTGATAATATATACTAATATTATAAAGCTGAAGAGTTTTGTTTGAACGCGCTAATCTCGGGAACTACTGGTCCGATTTGAAAAATTCTTTCGGTGTTAGATAGCTCATTTATCGAGGAAGGCTATAGGCTATATACCTACCATCACGCTACGACCAACAGGAGAGGATCAGGAGCCACGGGGGTGAAACCGCGCGGAGCGGCTAGTAATTTATAATTAATAATTTATGTGATAACCGATAACCCAGTAGGGGTTACCGGAAGATAACCGAATTACCTACCTAATTCTTGATTTAAAGTAACGAATTCCGTTAGAACTAACTCAATTAGAAGAGGGTTTGAGAACCTTTGCCTAATATTTTTAAACATTTACACTATTTTGCAGATTTTTTCTAAAAATATTAGGATTAAAAATTTGATATCTCTTAATTTTCTGTCCCCTTTTTTATTACTCACTATTTCGAAATTCTTAATGTCAACTAAAATTCAAAGTCAAATTATTAAGTTTAAAAAAAATGTGGTAAAAGTATTTTTATAATTCTGTGAAGTAACTCTTTGTACAAACCTTCGTTCAAAGCAAATAAGGTAGGATAGACTCAGGATAGAGTTAGGGGCTGCTTAACATAAAAATGGTTGTAATTTGCTTTGGAAATGTAAATATTAGCTAAGGGTTCGAATATGTACTATTTGTTGAAGTCGGTTGAGTCACATTTAATATAGAGCGTTTTGATTTTTTTTTTAATAAACGTTATAAAGGCTATAACAAGAGAAGTTGTCGATTTTTTCACGTTTTAAAAAGTTATTTGAGTAAATATTATAAGTATACTAAATTGTTGTTTGTTTAATTATTCCTTTAGCCTTTTTCAAAAGGTATGTAGGTACTGAGGCTATAATCTGTATCAAATTTCTACAAATCCCTCCAAATGTTTTAGAGAAAAGAAGTGACAAACAAACAAAAATATACGCAACTTCACTTCCATCTAAATATCGATTTTACGAATATTTATAACACTTATAAAGTGTAAAACAAGTGTAAAACTTCAATATTTTAAAATTGCGACAGGCTGTCAGTCAAGAAACATTAATCATCTATTGTCATCGCTTTTGATAGAGCAAATTTCATGGTCCGAGAATATGGATTAGAACTAAAAGAAATATTTTACTCGGTAAAGTTAAAAGAAATATTACACTCGCGTAGGAAATGTTGATAAAAATAAAAAAGACGGTTACTGTTATTTTTCATATTTTAAATCTTTTTTAATATGAAAAATAGACAGCTGTACCTGAAATCTAATATCACTTTTATAAAAAGTATAAGATATTTTTAAAATATAAGCTTTACCTAGCAACACTATTAAGTGTAGAGTTGCAATAGATTATATACGTTTGCCAAATCCCCTATTATTTATTTATTTATTTATTTATTTACATTCACATTTCATAAACAATTTACACATATAGTTAATATCATAAACTAATTTGAAAAATTATACAATAAAAATAGGAGGAACTCCGGTAGGTACCTATATTATTGTGTAATATACACGGACTATGTATTCAATAGCCAAAACTACTAGTAATTGACCTATAACTATATCTACCACTTGTAAAAACTAAGTAGTTCCGATAGAAATCAGTATATCGTTCGCAAAAGTCAATTACTTTGAGTATAAAATGTATTTCGAGCGCTCTCAAGACCCTTAATCGAAATAATAAAACAATGGATCACAACAAGCACTTCTCACACACTTAAATATAACAGCTAACCTCTGAGGGTCAGTTAGACCCTTAATTAATGTTAGATAGAGATGAATATATCCTAACTAAACATGAAAGAGAGAGAGCGATTCATAAGATTTTAATAAAACACCCTTTGAGTGCAGCGGACCGTGCGCCGATTTTTTGCGCGCTTTTTTCGCTCAAATGAGAACTATGTTTTACAGTCTACTGAATTTTTACTAAATTACGCTGAACTCATAACTGTGGGAAAAGATATATCTATTAAATATTAATTACGTATTAAAATGTCTGCATTGAACATATCTACAGGCTACACCTATTGTAAAGTTGATTAAAACATTAGCAACGTGGTAAAATAACCGCTCCTCTTATGATTCATTCTTCGTCTGATTCAAAATTCGAACAAAAAACTCTAGTTTGTATTATCTGTAATTTAATCATAGACAATAGACAGCCCTAACGTCAAAATTAAAAACAAATCGTTACACACCGCTGGAGAAGAAATCTGAAATGACTCTTTTTGCAAGTCATTAAATTCCATTATCGTTTGCATCGTTTTAATATTGTGATTAGCAAAAAACCATGCAGCCGCTTCCTCAAGGCGTTAACCAAACCATAAAAATGTCTTATGAAATAGTTTTGTTATGATAATTCACTTGTTTTGATATTCAATGAGGAACGCGTATCTAATTATGATAAATAAGGGTGAGCTTTGGTGTATAATACTACTGGTTCTATAAATCTTAACTTTTAGTAGTAATTAGTTTTTAACGTCAACTAAACGAATTATTGAGCCATGCGCAATGCTAGTCTACACCTAGAGAGTTGTAGATTATTACTTGATACTAATTTTACTTAATAAAAATATTAAGTAATAATAAATATTACACTTTCTCCACCTGAAATACTATCCAACTGGTAATTTGTTACTATTGTTTGCGAAAAGGTTCAGTTTTTTTGTTAACCCTTTTCGATTCGTTCTCACGAAGTGTAAAGAAAGCATGACAACAAATATACATAATTTAAAAGGTAACATAGTAGGTGCAAAGTGAAATGACACTATTATAAACAGTCCCTGTTCTATTTTTCTACCAATGCCTACTTAGAAGTAGGTAATAATTGCAGTCTTTGTGTATTGAGTTCGTTAGACTCTGCTTTACGTTTTGCCAGATTTTTTTATCGTGTGATTAAAAAAATCTAATTAAGTTTGGTAGTTTTTGAAAGAGAGAGCATGAAAAATCTTCCCGTTCCAACTCATTTTTTGTTAAATGTAAGAAGTAGGCGTCTTCTATGGCATTTAAAAACCAAGACAATTGTGTCATTAAAACATCGCTCACATGTGTGATAAAATAAATATACTTACGCTTTTAGCTTGGCTTTTAGCGTTTCAGTGCAAAAATACAAAAAAAAAACCGGCATTTCCTAAATCTTCCGTTACTTCCATTCCAAAATGACATGTTCGAATTTCAATTTGTTTTTTATTAAAAGTAAAAAAATTCAATTTAATATGATTTAAAGCTTGTTCGTACAAGCTACCCCAGGTGCCCATAAATCACCCTGCTTGGCCTCTGACCTCCGGGTTTTAAGGATTAGGGTCTCGGTTCCCAGGCTATGACTTAATACTTGAGGTGGTCTAATTTTTCACGTTACTTTTTTCTTGTCTATACTTTTTGACAGATACAAAATATTTTTTGTTGTCTATGACATAAAGTTGGTTAAAAAATTATTAAATTGTAACACTTCAAATTATGTTAAGGGTTTTTAAAATATTATACAATATGAACATTGTACACGACGTCTATAAAATTTAATATCTGCTCTCTTTTTTATTACTCTATTTTGTATAAAAAAGTTTGCAAATAAGTAATAAAACTCTAAATGATAGCAACAATAAGCTACGGATCGTAAAACCCCAAAGACTTAATATTTTAATCATAAAATGAGGTTATAAAATTTTACGACTTCATTATTGACTGGTACAGATTAAACAATGTTGCTTTATAGCGGGGATGTACATAAAGTGTTGTTATTTTATTTCGCGATTTAATCGCCCCATATTGCTTTCAGTATATTTTGAAGAAATGTTATCAGACTTTAATTATCTGCATAAAAAGTTTGAACAAATCAGCCCAGCTTTTTAAATAACTTACTTTTGCACTAGATTACAATATAATGATAAATAAAATTGATGTACGGTAATCAATACGTCTTATTATTATTTTTATTTTATCAAAAATTACTTATGAAATATAATTATGACTTACTCTATGACTTTCACTGAAGAAATTAAGAATGGTATACTTACGACAATCTATAACAACACAAGAAGTTAACATGGTAATAATTTCTTACCAAGTTAATAATAATGAGCAATAACTGTCGTGGAATCTAATATTCCCGCCCCTCAATATCGCCTCGTAAATTTCCCATACTACAAGAACGATTGTTGTCGAAAATAAATCATACCAACGTGAACAGAAGAAGAAAAAAAGTGGATCGGAACTCCTTGGACAAATACTGGCACAATGCGACTCTAGTCTCTATGGTTTAAAAAATAAAACGTTGACAGTGACAGCTGCGTTTGAACTTCGAACTTCATTTTTGCACTTCCTTAAACAATGATAAAGGAACGAACAGGATAACAATGGCTCGGAAGATTCAGAATCTGCTCCAGATCGGATAACAATTGCGTATTATTACTCCAATTTTTGTAACAACAATTGGGAAGACAACAATGCTCCCAATTTAAGGAACCCTTACTTATCTTAGCTTTGATATAACGGCATCTGCCGTAACTTATACAAGGATAAATTTTTTTGCATGATTATGTGATAAACTAGAGTTAAATTACGAAATATTAAAAATACTGTATGAAATATTTTTATTTTCAGTATCATACAAATTTAGAATTTTTATTTATTAATTAAAATTTAAAATTAAACCAAATCTTTACTCTATTAACAAAATTTTTATTTATTTATTATTTTGATATTCTCACCAAAACACATGTTTTACATTTAAAGGAAACCAACCTCTTTGTTCCGGTTACAATTTTCCCTAAAACAGAATTAGTGGCTTGTGCTGGCCACCAAAAAAAAATTATCTCCGTTCTTTATTCGAATTCATTTAAACTAATTTTAAACCACATAAAATCAGCTTAGATTATTGCGTAAGTAATCTAGTTATGTCTAATATTTAACTTACATACAGATAATTGCTGTCTTTACTGTGATTATAGCTTACTATACAGTAATGTTAAGCCTTTCAACAGCTGTGTGGTATCAGCTTTTTTATCCTATAATTGGGCCGTGTTATGAAATAATTTTACAACCTGATAAGGGATTACGTTATCTAAACTAACGATAATATATTGATTTTCTTTATGTGGTATGTGGTATGAAGTATGGCTAGGGTTTATAAGAGCACCTGTGGTTTATAATAATTATGTTTTTATGTTACTCTTATAAATTGCCTTTTTCGATGTTAAATTCTTGTATATATTTAAGGAAGGAGTTAGGAAGAAATTGGGGAAATGATTGAATTTTAAAATATTTTAAGTCTCACGTTGAAATATATAAAATAGTTTATTTAAATTTTATTCAATTGTAGATTACTTAGATCATTTGTAGCGTCGCATTTATATTATTTTGTTAGATTTTTTTTTGTAATTGTTGTTCATTATTTTTTAATGTATTGATAGTATATCAGTTAATAAGTGTCATTTTTGTGAATAAATATTTTTCTATTGTCTATACTCTATATTATGTTTTTCACATAGAAATCTAAATAACAAGGTTTTTCATAACTTTTTCTTTATTTTAATATTGATAAATCTATTTAATTATCCAATTGACAAAACAATCGCGATTAATCCTTTCAACCTAACTGCACAAAGACACATGTCAGTAAAAATGTGACCCACATCAAAAATTCCAACAATTAGTGATAATTAAAAATATGTTATTAAATTTGCCGCCAAAATTAACATAATATCATCGCCTATGCCTCTGCCATATGGGCATAGATATTAGATCAGAGATAGAGTCCGAACATATTGATAGTACGTTAATAGCTGAAGGTTGTTGACCTTACCAAAATAAAGTTTCACCTGGAAAACAAAAGTAAAAGATTTTTTAAATTTTAACGGGTTTAAAACACGGTTTTTTATTGTAAGTTATGAAAATAGAGCGTTAAACTTTACATGCGTAGAGATGTAGACAGCAATACTTGAAAAATAAACTAATAACACTATAAAAATATGTACATACTTTATTTAGATTCCGTACATAATTAATATTCTTTTATAGAAATTAAAAAACCTTCGTCGCATTTAAGAACGTCGATAAAAATCGAAAGTGAGACCCGAACCGACCAATATTAAATACTATTCTATAAACACATTTCATCATGTATCCTATATATGTATTTCAATATTAATTTCATAAGCTGCACGCCCCGAACTCGGCAAAGCAATAAAAAATAATCTAAGCTAGAGTCGAATATCCGTTCAAAGCTTTTTATGAGATATTATTTTGCTCTAACTTTGTATTAAAAATTTATTTATTTTCACTGTTCGAATCTTGTATATGTTTTAGTAACACTAGCTCTATTTTGTAACTAGATCAGTAAAATACCAACTTTATAATACCTAGCGTAAAAATTAAGTGACATTTACGCGTAAAATAAAAAGTACGCGTAAAGTTAAAGTACTTTTTAAATTGTTATAATAGTCTTATAAAGGAATAACATGATTATACAGTTTATAAACGAGTAAAAAGTTGATTGATTGAGACTTCGTGAAAAAGGGTTTCTCTGTATAGAGCAGTTATATTGACAAAATGCGTAAATATAAAAAGTAGATTTTTAACTCACAATGAACGCTAGTCGCTAACGTTATCACGCGCATTGCACTAAAATTTTTTGCTACCAAAAGATCTTTGACCTCTTTCTTGTGACAAAACTGAGCAGCCCAAGAGGCAGCCGGAAAAATTAAAAAGTTTCCTCAAAAACACAAATATCAATAAAAATTAAAATGCAGATCATTACGGCTGGGTTCGCTCAACTTGGCTGCATAAACAATGCATATTTTTCCCATTTTACAGAAGTGTCCCCGAATAGGGGTGGCACAACTGAATTATTCATGAACCACCTGCCCTCAAACCGACGTTTGTTTTACAATAAATAACTAATTTCTAGTCATGCATAGAGTTTCTTTTAACAACTGTTCGCTTTTAAATGTGAGGCATATGATAAAGTGTCTTCATTTTTTTTAAAGAAATAAACGTATTTTTTTTCGTGAGTAAATAGTAAAACATACGCATTTGTGGTAATATAATATTTTAAGTCATCTAAATATATTAAAATCAAAAACACATGGATTATAGAGCATGATGAAAATAATGTGTTACAAAGTAACGTCTATGTACAATGTTACATCAAATAAATGCAAATCACTTTGCAATAATTTTGAAGTACGGTAAATTTTTATCTACATCATAAAGTAACTACTGAAAGGCGCCTTGTTTATCAATGAAACGAGTTTATGCGCTGAAATAAATCGATCATATCACTTACAAAAATATCACAAAGCTTTCTACTAACAGTAAATGCAGTATCATTAAAAATTCACTCGCAATTTTCTCGAGAGCTCCCATCGCAAAGGATAGTCTTACATTGTTGCTGATTTAATAATATTTTATTTCATTGAAAGCGCTACTTCGTGCATATTTCATTACCTACTGTAATCAACCCACTCGAGATGTACTCGAAATTCGTCTAGATAACCATCAGCTAACATTTCTTTCAATTAAGTTTCTTCACAATGGAAAAAAATATTCGCTTTGGCACAAGCCGGTTGTACCTTTCATACCGACATCACTCCTCTTTGTTTAGCAGTATGTGTCACTCTTATTTCGAAAGCTATTAAGCATACATTTACTAGTTTATCCAGAAATAGGTTTTGTAAATTGACATTCGTATCCAATATGGAACCCGAAACTTGTTTCCTTACATTGAACGAAATGTCGTTGGGTCGACGCACGGACCGTATATATCTAAATTTGCAGGGCTCAATCTAGACCTTATTCCCTTACACGTTCAGGAACTGCGCGATCCAATTCCGTAACCTATGTTCGCGACGTTTTTGTTCTCCGACCCCAGGTTTTGGGAGTCGAGACGTGCATTCGATATTAAAAAATGCTGCGAGAAATCTTAAATTCAATTGTAATTTGAAAGCAAGGGAGAAGGATAATGGATCCAGTCGTACGCCCTGTTTTTGCGGTGTTGTATTTAGTTCGCGAATTCTTCAGGGTCGTTTTGTGTACACACTGGTTTCGGAACGCAGCATGTGTCTGTCATACTATGGTCCGTATAAAGCGCGCCAAGTTTCTAATTACACAGTCAATTTGGTACAGCGGGAAGTATGAATTATTGCCTTAGCGTAACCGAGATGAAATCGGCCGTTTTTAAATTTCAACAAAGGCAGATTTAAAAGGAACTCCGAGGAATGAGTTTGCATAAGAATTGAATTTTAATAGCATATTAGACTGCGATTAGGATGCTTATTGACGTATGATTGACCTTATAATTTTCTGAATGTGCTATGTAATTATATTTCAAGGTCTTTCAATTAGTTGATGCAAGTAGTAATTTGTTTTGTTATGAAAATTTGGGTTTATTTTCACAAGAGCTCTAGATTCATAAGTATTATGTTAACCTACAAAATTTTCTTGGAATAAAAGATTCTCCGACTTCCATTTCAGTCATTAAACGCCTCAACGTTTTAATTCAATTTGTTATCGTTCGGAAATAGATCACGATCCAAATATGAAATAACCATGGATAATTCTAGATAGTCAATTACAAGTCTATCACGACGTCGGCCATATTGTGATGTCCGTGAAATTGTTCTATGTGCACATTCCAGCCAGTAACTGTTAGAGAAGAGTCGTGACAAATCAGCAGCTTGTCATATAATATGATGGATGCTCAAATTTACCTGCAATTTTTGTGCAAATGTATGATAATCGCAAAATGACACAGAAGAATTTAAATATTGATGTTTTTAACAATAATGCAATGACGCTTTTCAAAGAAGTCTATTTGAAAGAATACCTAAAATTTAAGTTTGCGTTTTAAATTCATTTGATTGTAAAGTAAAACATTCTGTCTTATAGAATTAAACTGCATAGTAACTGGCTCATTTTAAATCGGAACATGTACTAAATAAAGCGCAGGATACAAAAGGAGTATCAATCAATCTTAATCTTGCCTTAGAAAGTATTGCATATAAAGCTACAAAGGCTACTTACCACCGGTTTTGATACAAAAAATTGTTCGTTATGTTACCGTTCCGCCGCTCTTTGTAGTTAAGGTGGGTTCATTTATCTGTCACGGAAACTGTGTGTACTGTGCTTTTTATTTATAACTTTGTAATAAAGTAGATCAACAAGACATTTGTTGCGTTTGCGTGGATATGAGAAGGATATGATATTTTTGTTCTTTGTGACTAAAACTGCTGTTGAGATATAGTTAACACTTGTTATGTATATTAAATTGATAGTGTTTAAACTTAATGGTGCTCGTATATCGTAGATATATTCCAAGACATTCATATGTTTTTGTTCTTTGTTTCAGTTTCAAAATGCTAAAGTGGGCTGTATACGGAAAGAAAAATCAAGACATTCAAGTTCACTCTGAAAATGAACACGAAGAAGTAGATATTAAAACCCGACCATACGATGATAAGTTAAGAAGATCTCTCGATGCACAATCTGTGAAAAAGAGCAAAAAACCCAGCAGATATCAGAGAAGATCTTTAGGTGCTGCTAGTAGAAAATCTAATGTAAAAAATGTAGATAAAGAGAATATTAATTATATAGGAAATACACCAAATTATTTTAAAGAAGGCTTCATTAAGAAGCTGGATAATAATGCGTTAAAAGATGTAAGTAATATAACACCTACATCAGTCACGCCGAATTTTGAGCGAAGAAAATTTTATTACGACGAGAAGGAAGATATACCACCAGACTTACCACCGACTCCACCTACATACAGTAGAAGAGTTCGTGAAGCAAAGAAAAGAAAATTAGAAATGACTGCATCGAATAATAATGAAGTTTTTTCCAGGAATAGTGCTGTATATAAATCTGAAAGAAGAATTAAACCTGTTGACCGAAGTCTCTTGAGTGGTTCAACTCTTAGTCATAGTGTATCTGAACCATCACTTAATGATTTATCAGAGAGGTTGAGTATGACAACGGGAAGTAATAAGAGTTCTTTTACTTTTTCAAAACCGCTCAGTAATATCAAACCAATATGCACAACAAAAACTGTAAACGAAGATATTGCAGAAATCGAATATGATCAGGATTTAGTCATCAATTGTATAGAAAAACCTTTAGTTGATAATAGCAGGTTAGAAAAATCGACTTTACCTATCTTTGGACATCGAATGTTTACAGATAATCCCTTATACTTTAATAAAAATGAAGAGGATTTGATAAACATAAAACCACTGAAAAGGACGAGAAAAAAATCGAATGAATTTGAAAGTTCCTTCAAATCTCCTTCGATAGATAAAAGAGATGTTCATTCTTTAGTAAGAGAAGGGTGCTCTCCAGTATCAGTAACACCTTTATCGATTAAACTTGCTGCGTTAAGATTTAGCGCTATGAGTACGCATACGAGAACTCAAAGGGAAGAATGTCCGAAGGCTGATGTAACGCAATATTTCCCAAAGGTAGATAACCCTTTCACGATATCAATGAAAGATGAAGAAATTTCCACTGAAATGGAAAATAAATTCATTCTTGGTAAAGATTCTTTGAATAGTGTCGCAGAATCTACCGTTTCAACTACTGAAATGGGAGATATTACGCTTGAGAAAATGATTGAGGATATAATCAAAAGTACGAAGACAGTAAAGTCAAAAAGAAGAATAATTCAACAAACTCATCATAATCCCCGTATAGAAGAAGATATTTCACAAATGACGGAATCGAAAGACCTTTTTGTTAATCCGCAAACAAATATCAAAAGCAACTTAATAAAAGAAGCTAAATGCGTTAATATTTCTAGAGAAAACTCAGTGTCACCAAAATCTACACCAACCAAAAAATTGTTTCAAAGAGATACAACAAAACTATTAAAGAATGTACCAATTGGGGGTTTTATTTTAGATGATGGCGATGGTTACAATGAGCGGGAAGTAAGAACTCCAGATGCAGACATTAAAACTAAACAAAGATATATTGAATGTCTGAATAGGTCGTTAATGAGATCAAGATCGATGACCTGTGCAAGCGAAGCACAGAATTTGGAAAATATGTCATCAGAATCTACGCCAGATTTATATTTAGCTGTACAAGAATGTGGAAACAATAGATTAAGAAGACAAAAATGTATACGTAGAAAGAAATCGACAGTGAGCAATGATAGTCAGTTTAAACAAAAACAATTAGATTCCAAGTCACTTATTCTCGCGCAAGATATGGGACTACCGAGTCCTGTATCTGCGTCACCAGATAAGTTTCCTTGTGAGCCTGCCAATGATTCTCACAATAATGAAGTACCTTTAGAATTACCCAATACTTCCTTAGCATCATGTGTATCACACAGCAGTCTGAAACCTTTCAAGCCAATACAAAATATACGATCAAAGGAACTATTTACTTTGAACCCTGAAAACGGCATACCTAGTCCCATTACGCCAATCCCGAATTTAAAACGAACGAGCAATATTCTGAGTGAAGAAAGAGCGCATAAAACTAGCAAGTTATATGAAGATATGTTACCAAATGACATAGCTACACCCGTCATTGAACATAGGTCGTCAAGAAGATGTCTCACGTACTCTCCTGAAGAAAATAGTATAAGTAGTAGTGAGGAAAAACGGGGAAGTATAGCCAGCAATCGATTGGAACGAAGCGCGGATAGATTTCAAGCTCTCAAGGGAACTATTGACTTGGAAATTATAACTAGGAATGAAGTGATAGACGTGCACGGTGAGTGGTGACTATCGGCCCCTTTTAGTACTTTATATTTATTATGAAAATAGAAACAAATTTTATTTTAATTAATGTTGTTTTTGCAGTTATTCGGTGTCGAGATTTACAGCGATCATCGGGGAAAGTGGACGACATCAACGCTTACGCTAAGGTACTCATTATTAGAGATTTATATTTTTAAATTAATATAGTACTTTGTTTTTCTTTTCACAGCAGATAAGTAAACTTTTTATTGAATATAGTCTTTAAAGTACCAGTGCCTGTAATAATGTTCAGCTGGCATTCTCATATTGCTTATTAAAATTGACCTTTGTTCTGAATGTCTATTGAGAATCATATATTTTAAACCTCGCACGTGTAGACTACAGGCCCATGTTGAAAAAATTATGGGTCATTTGACCCACCACCTGACCTATCTAGAATGATATAAGAGCATAAAATAATAAGGTTCAGCACTATGACGTCACTCGTAAGCTGTCCACCTGAGTGCAGATGAGAATTCGAAAGTTCAGGTAGAGATTTTCTCCCCTTGTCTCCATGATTTTTGTACGGCGTTGC
>CAJQZN010010613.1:0-15301 GCA_907164685.1 Colias eurytheme | reverse complement strand
GATACATTGTTAAAAACACACATACAAGAAAGGAAGGTAAATAAATTGCTCCCCTCAACCCTGGTGCCTAAAAAATAATATGACATAATTTAAAAGAAATTTTACGTAAAAAATTAATTAGGCATTTCTTTTTTATTTTTTAGCTCAGTTTAGTCATATATTTTACTAACAGTTCTTTTAATTATTTATGGTTGTACGTGTTTACTCAATAAAAGTTAAGTAGTAACTACTATACAGTCACTATTCCACGCGGACGAAGTCGCGGGCACAGCTAGTATATATATATATATATATATATATATATATATATATAGATTAACTTGATTTTGTTTATTCTTATGTTAAAATATAAATAAAAAGTAGGTACGTATTCTTTCAAAAAATACTCGATCATACTTTTAATGACTTGATCCTACACGAATGAAACATATTCGTAGAAAAAATTACAAGCTATAACAAAACTTTGGAAGAAATGAAGAATAATTTTTCCCAACTGCTAAGACGGGGAGCGTACATTGCATTCGGATAGGGAAAATATACTTGTATCACTTTATCGTTGGAATTGACAATGTCGTACACGTTCGCTCTTTAATCCTCAACTATTTGAGTTTATGCCGTATTTCACACTATATTTAAAAGAAGTTTCTTTTTTATACATGTATAATAGTAAGTACGTGTTTATATTATAGAAATATGAAAACACTTAGGTATATAAGGATTGGTAATTGTAGCCTGTAATGTAAACAAATGACCAGAATATTAATGAAACATCAAAATAATATCTAATAAATTAGAAAAACTTTATTCAGCTAATTAATGCGTGTTTAAAAACAAGAGGTAAAATATATTCCTGCAAACATATGTCAGGGATGCTCCACAAAGTTTTGGGCGGTTAACTTTTCTGGTCTCTTACCCGTAGCGGGATTAAATTTTAAACTTGCACTGACTATCCTCATAAAGTTGATGAGTTGAATTTATGCTTCAAGAGGACTTGTATGGTTAATTTTTATTGATTCACATGGTCTCATACTGTGGTCTCATACGTACTTATAAAACATTTAAAAAATCATATAATTCATAATTCAACGCGAATTTGCATAATTGAATCGTTAAGAGTTTTTTTTTGTTCAATTGCATAAATTAATAATAATTGTCATAGTACAACAACTAAGGTATTAAATATTTTGTCAGATTTTTTATGATTATTGATACACAGTAAAATCTTTACCATTTCGTGCATGCTGCCAAAGCCACATAATAAACAATTCATCATATTTTTTCAAGAAGTTGTTCACGAGTCAAATATATTCGCTATTAGAAAACTTTGTTAATTCAATGTTCCCGAGAAATAATATTTAATATTTCAAGCTAAACAAGTCCTAGCAACTCGGACAATCTTCCTCTATTATATAATGGATTGGCGTTATTGCACAAGTTCGCGACTTTATTGATAGAGTTGCCAAAGTAATTTCGATAGACAGCAATGTGTTCCATTGATATTATTGGAGACATCAAATGATGATATCTGTAAATAACAAATGTGAGGAATCACAAAGTCTTCTTCTCACATGTGTAACACAAACGTGCTAATCGATTGGTTTATTTCGGTTTCGGATGGTTATACGATAAGTTTTACTTTTTATCAACGGAGTTAAATTAATTAATTTCTTATTATTAAATAAATAAATAAATCGAATAAATAGCAAATATATTGAAGACGAAACTGTTACAATTCATACTGAACTGAACAAATATAGAAAACCAAGTTGTATAATAAATAATAATCATTGATAATAAGACTGAGTGTATTTAAATTTAAAACATTTTTTTAGTAGTTACTAAACTCATGGTTTTGTTTTCCATATAAAAATTGGTTGTGTCCGTATTTGGACGGAAGCGAGTGCGTCTTAAGTGTTGCTAAATCAATACCGTTTTAATCGCCTCTAACGAAATGGCTTCGGTGCATTTCATCGGTCGTTCTAAAGAATTTTCTCTTTTTAATATGAGCATCGATTCCAATTACAAAAGATCAAAGAATCGCCGCGCGGCCCACTTCGTCTTTGTTCAAACGAAAGATGAATTATTCAGAGAGCTGGAAACGTTTCAATTGGCCAGCTATAAAAAAGGAAACGGTTCGTTGCTTTTTCCACTAAATTAAAATTTTTCTTTATTTTCGATCACGAAATTTTATTCGTCAATGTTTAATTTTCAAATGATTTTCAAATTTCGTTCTTTCGTTGGCGTTAAAGAAGGGTATTCTTTACAAACCTGTCAAGGCGAATATTCATCAGTGAGCTTTTGGGTGTTGTTCTTCAGATGTAAGCGTTTCCAGGTAATGTAGCAAAGTTGTGGATTTTCTTTCGACTTCGAGTTTTTTTTTTAAATTTCTTAATTTGTGATATTAATTGAACACTCCATAGCAACACGGTAGTAGCCACGAGATATATATACCTTAATTGTTTTGTTCCTTATGTATTTTTTACACAATAATTAATTAAGCTTATTAAATTTCCACTTTTAAATTAATTTTTAAGAAATAAATTCGCAACATCTCTTTTACAAATCGTTGTAGAAAAAAAGTAATTTTTAAGTCTATCATTAATTCATGGTCACGACACCTGCATTTGGTGATTGAGGGAGCAGCCTGTACGGGAAATTATTAAAACATAATTTATGCTCGCAATTTGTACGTTACTTCAATTCCTTGTGTCATTCATCATGTCTGCCGAAAGCGGAACGATTAATTTTGACAATCATCAGTAAAAACCATTCAGTTTATGGATGGTGCCACACAAACAGCCACTAAGACATATATGAGTAGGTATTAATTTTAAAATAACAATCATTGTTGACTCGGTTTATTGGTTTGTTTATGGTATTTGATTTGGCTATGGTAAGAAATATCTAAAATATTGAACGTGTAGACAAAAGTTTATTGCAATTAGACTACCTAATTATTCATCTCAAGTAACAAGAAAATTAGTACGGGATACAATATAGTTGTTGTATTTTTAAATTTAATAAATTATGAACTTTAATTAAAAATAAACGTCTCGCGTAATTAATTTAGAGAACAGCAATAAACTAAGCAGATAACAATTTTCTACCATAACCACAAAATTAACGATAAACAAAATCATATAATTTTAGATGATTTCGCGAAGTATATTAAGATTTGGAAAGAGATATAGATAAGTTGTTGGCAATGACGTCCCGCTCGCTTCCTGGCTTGGCTTCCGTTGGAAACCCCTCGCTAATTTTATTTTCGTACCGCCCTAATTCAATAATGAACTCAAACAATATTACTTTTCAAAATTTAAAACTGTTTAGAATATAAAATAACCTTTATCTAAAATTCTAAGATTACAAGGGCTTTGTTATGTTGCACGACTTAAAAACCTGGAAAATATTATAAACCTGACTCAACAAATAATATTTTGCTAACATAATATAGGCAGGTACTGAATTAAATAATAAACATAATACGAGTATAATAATATGTAAGTTCATATAACAGCTAATTATTATTAGGCTATTCAATTCCTTTTAAATATTCAAGTAAATACATATTATAGTTTGTCATCTGACAAACTATAATAAAATTAACATAATTTATAATAAAATTTCCTAATTATAAATGTTATTCACTATTCATAGAGCTTTATCTTAACAACGACAATAAAAATTATACAGAATTTTATTATCTTCCGCTTTGGGTTCATAAGTCATAATTCAAAAGAAATATTCATGAAGAAACTTTAGTTCGAGAGTATTTATGGCGAGAGGAAAATATCCCACTTCCTTATTTTGTAATAGTAATGGAAATGGTAACAATGTGATCGTTTTAATAAAAAAGGGGTTTCTGAAGTCGGAATTAACACTTAATTCCAAAGTCCGAGAAAAGTCAAGGTTCGATTAACACCCAAACTGCCGAAAATTTTCCAATCAGCCTCTGTAAATTGGAAAACTTTTATATGCGTTCAAACGTCCAGGTACCCATTTCTTTCGTGGGGTGCAAACTTTTAGACCCACAATGCTATTTGTGCGAAACATTATGGAAAGTAACTGATTCCAACGTTGTTAATTGCAATGTTTTTATAAGCTTTTATTTTACACGCTTTGTTCGTACATTCACGGATGTATTTCGGTTCGAATATCGCTATCAATAGACACAATTTTCAAGCACTCGCTGGCATTCGATTGGACTGAAATTTGGCATAACTATGCAACTTCAGTGACAATGCACTATCGGTGAAAATATATCTGATGTTATAGCCGAAAGCCAGATATAGAACTTTAGCTGCGTTTCATAAGGCGTCCTATTTCGCTTTCATAATTACGTATTGGTACTTCTCGAGAAAATATTTTATTTAAATGTTATGCTTTTCTTTTTGACACCTTAAAATGAAGCACTATAGTAGAGATTAAAATAAAGCCTTTTCACGCGCTGCGGTTTGCTAAGCTCAGCTCGAAATAATAAACGAATTATCCAAAACTATCGTCAATTTGAACTCAATAACCGAGCATTATAACAATTTTGTTATTAGTGTTGGAAATTGGTTTTTGGCTCGATATCGTGCGCGACCGCACGCCGTTTCGCGGTCATTAGCAATTTTGGCAAAGCTACATCAACCGGCTTCTAACTTATGACTTTATGAGATTCCCACACGGATAAATAACTTTTCGTGTGTGTAAAAAATATTAAAATAACTGTAATAGTTTTAAAACACCACCACCACCACACACAATATACAGTACGGCTGTTGTAATAAGGTATGGCAATAGGAACATCAAGAGTTTTTAAATTTTAGAAGATTAGCTAATATTTGAAATGGCTTTTAATACCTATGTCGCAGCGATACAAACGACGAAACATGCAAGTAAGGTTTATGCAAGTAAGCAAAGAGCTTGTTTTTTCTTTTCGCCTAAATAATATATCAACACATTTTCACTTTCCTTTCCATGCCAGCGTTGCTAAAAGACCTAACTAACATTTAACTCATAACAAAATACAGAGCTTAAAAGCAAATGAAAACAATAACCTTAATGAAGTATCGTCGTCACTCGGAAGCTGTGGTTTTCATGTAAATATTACCTGCTAGTATTTTTAATTACATATTAGTATTCTAGTCCTGTACACCTCGCTCTCATTAGTACACCTTTGTCTTTACAGTTTATTAACACGAGGGGACGTTGGTTTCTGTACAGCTTAATCATAATTATGTAGGAATTCAGCTTGTTTTCCACAAAGCGTTTTCATGAGAACTAAAAATGTGGGTTGTGATTTTTAATCACACTGACGCTTATTGCCCTCTTTTACTAGATTGTTTTAATGTTTGGTCGTAATTAAAATTGAAATACGTTTTTTGATACTTCATAGTCTTAAGAATATTATTCTAAAATGTTGTGAGGCAGACAGCAATCGAATGATATTGTTGGCAAACAGGAAGATTCCAATAGATAGAATAATACGAAAATTCAAAGATATATCCTTATTACAAAGGAATATTACGGTTAACTTTATTTAACTATTTTTCCAGGCGTTATTACCCACAAAGTTAAATATCACAGCTGATTTTTTTTTAATATATGAGCTCTTTAGATAATTAATTGTAACTTCACATTTCGTAGGAGTTGGCAGGATTTTGAGCAGAAATATTATAAATTTGGAATTAAAGGGCCCTTAGTCAAATTAGAGGGTGCACTTGAGAATATTACGGAAAGGTGGTCTTAAGCACTTTACCGACCCATTCAAAGATTTGATTTGAAATTATCTGTATGGGCATACAAATATATGAAGGTATATGTACCTTATAATATGTACCTATAGTAGTTTTGAATATTTTGCAATTAGTAATTTTGTAAGTATTCCAATTAATTATTATTTTACATTCTATGTATTTTATGACAATTCATAGAATATCTAATGAATGGATATTTTAGAAGCAATGAACAATTGATTCGAATGCAACATAATATGATGACAATAAATGAATTTAATAACATCGTTAATTAAACACGAATCAAACGAGCCCAAACTTGATAAAGTTGAGTCAATTAATAAACAAAATATACAAAATTTCAGCTCAATTGGTAACCTGGAAATGAAGCAAAGTTACTGAGTAAACTATTGGGCCTACCCGAACAAAATTTTTGTGGGACCAATTCGAAATTATTCCGCATCATCCAAAGAAAGAATCATGTAAATCGGTTCAGAAAACTCGGCGTTATCGGTGTACATACATTAAAAAAAATATACTGGCCGAATTGATGACCTCCTCCTTTTTTTGAAGACGGTTAAAAAATCTTACATCTTACGTCACATATCGTTATTTAAAAAGAATTTCCTTGCGTAGCATGCACTTATATATTTATAATTTTATCCATGGTGTATGGTTCATTATTTATATTAATAATAAAATAAATGTTTAATAATCTTTTAAGATTTTAAATGAAAATTTTCTTTGTTAATATCTTTTCAGTATTTAATATTACCTACTAGACTCATCATCGTCATCTTCTCAGGCTCTACAACCACAAATGTCCAGGACTTTCTTCCGGCTTTCTAGATTCTACTCTTTCTTCTTTGCCTGGGTTCCCATTATTTTTACACCTTTATATTTAAACTGAAATATTACGAGATTACCTATTGATTATGTAAGTTATTTTAAATTATGTAAGTATAAATACTATACCTACGAATTATTATATTACTTGAACAGTAGCTACAATTAAAATGTCTCAAATAAATTACTCTTATAATTTGATATTTTTATTCACTGCCCGTAATAAAACTTAATTTCGCGTAATTTAATTCTTATCTACTGCGGCAAAGCATATCTAAGAATAAATTTCGTAAATTATTCATGAAGAAAGTTTTAACGGCGACATGATTTTAAAACCGACATTTGTAAGCCTTGGTACGCAGATTTTTCAACTTCAATATACCTAGTTTTTATTATGTAGAATGTAGATCAATAAAAATTAACAAAAGAAGAAGTAGGGTACCTAGTTAATTAAAAACAGTTGGCGCCATGATAGGAGATTCTGAATTTTATACCCACGTGAGAGTATCTTGGGGCTTAGTTATAATTCTTACACTCGTATTTTTATTTATTTATTAATGAACCTGAACAGATAGAGCTAGCTAAAAAAGACAGTGAAGCTAATCCACAATTTTAGGTATTTAGTTAGTGAAAGTAATTATCTTTAAAATTATGAAAAAGAAACACATTCACATACACAGTTCAATAAGAATAATGATAGGATACCTGTAATACAAAAATCGGTATCACACACGTCTTTTCATAATATGTAAATACAGTAACAGTTGTTCGTTATTCATTTAATTCTGAATCTCAGCTTTAATTTACGCTATAGGATCGGTTGTTTCAACTTCAATAACAAAGTGAAATAAGAAACCAAACAGTGGAGTCGGAATCATCGTTTACGTTAGAAGTACATTTTGCTATAAACAGCTTCAAACATGCTTACAGCCTGAACAAACTCCCAGTTAGTTTTGCCTTTAACTAACAGAACATTAAACTAAATGAATGTACAAGAGCATTACCGCAACGTTGCTTGTTTTACTTTTGGTGTTTTTACTTTTTCCGTTTTATTTGTGTTCTACAATTGGAAGTTGTGTAAAACATGTTGATTATGGATTAAATTTATACGCATAATTGTTGCGTAAACATGGTAGAACATTTAGTTAATATTTTTGTAAATACATATATTTTTTTATACCAAATGCATATCAGTGAAGGGCAAGATTCAGTCTATATCAGCACTACTAGTGATTGAAATACTGGACCTACCTAGTAAGCAAAATTTAATGCCGTGTACCTACTCACTTGCATATAAAGAAATCTATACTAATATTATAAAGAGGAAAAGTTTGTAATTATGTATGTATGTATTGTTTTCACGCATAAACCTCTTAACCGATTTTGATGAAATTTGGCACAGACAATCTTTAGACCCTGAGAAAGAACATAGGCTACCTTTTATTGCGAAATATGTACCCCTACATATAATATAGAGAAAGGCAAAAACCTTCCTAAATCATACTCATTACTTTAAACGGTGCGCTTTTCTTCACCAGAAAATTAACCATAGGTACACTAAATTGTAGTTATTACATCGCAGTAAATCATTACATTTTATCGTGTTTTACATAACATTAAGAGGGGTTAAGAGAATTAATAGCCCTTGTAAAAATAAACAAACATAAAAACCATCACAGGACATCACTTTTCTTCACCAGTCGTGATGAAAATGATTCACTAAACATCAGATAGTGCGCAGTAAATGATTAATTGTTTCGAGCGTGATTTACAGGAAGCCTATTGTGATTTAAATGCAAATCCGCTTATGTGACAAGCGTGGCTATTGGCGTGGCTACCGGCCTCAATAGGAGTCTAATTTGTGCAAAGCAATCAAATTTCTATTAATTACCACGTCCTAATTATCTGTATCAGTTTATGAATTATAGAGCAGTAAGCCAAATGTGAAATGACGTAATAAAAATTGATTACAAACTGCATTTACAATATCAATCTATGTCTTTTTTAATATTTTAAATGTACCTATACTAATTTCAAGCTATAAGTTTCAAATAATAATGTAACATACAATACAATGTAGTATATATAATAATATTACCTTTAATTTAAATTGAAAATAATAATTCCTGTAAGAACGATGTGGAGAACAGCATACATATTACGCTAAAATCGAGAAATCTAATTAAGTGTAACAATTTCTGAAGTAAATAAAAACGATGAAATAACGCATTATTTTTCTGACTACGAAATAATAAAATATGGCGTACCGCAAGGCAGTGTACTTGGTCCAATTCTTTTTGTATTATATGTGAATGACATAGTTAATATAACAAATCACAAGTGCATCTTATTTGCTGACGACATTTCTTTAATTGTAACTTCTGACAAAAATAATATACATGACCACATAAATGACATTAATTATAGTATTGACAACATAATAAAATGGCTTGACATTAATGATTTGAAAATAAATTTGGACAAAACAAAATTTTTACAATTTAATAAATTTAACTTTGACATTCCTAAAATACAAGCAAAAAATGAAATAAAGTTTCTAGGTGTGACAATAGATACAAATATAGACTGGAAACTACATATAGAAAATGTGTGTATTAGATTAAATAAATTTGTTTATGCATTAAGGCAAGTAAGAAGGGTTACAAACTTAAAAACCGCACTTACTTCTTATTACGCTTACGTGGAATCTGTTTTGCGTTATGGCCTTGTTATCTGGGGCAATAGTACCGATATAACAAGAGCATTTCTGGCTCAAAAGAGATGTATACGGGCCTTATGTGGTATGAGATCGGATCAGTCCTGTAAGCCGATATTTAAAAAACTTTGTCTGCTGCCATTGCCATCTCTTTACATTTATGATATGTGCGTGTTTGTGACTAAGCATATGTATCTTTATAAAAAGGCAAGTGATTTAAATAGCCGTAGTCGCAGAGATCCAAGTAAACTAATTTTAAAAGATAATCCTAGATTAAAAAAATATAATAAAAACTGTCTTTGTATGAGTGTAAAAATATATAATAAAGTGCCAACTAAATTAAAAAACTTAGATACTAAATTATTTTTTAAAGAACTTCATAAATGGCTTCAACAGAAATGTTTTTATAGTGTTAAAGAATATCTAAACTCGTAATTAACATTGTCTACTTGCGTCTTAATATTGATTTTGTAATAATGTATGTAATTTTTGTAATGAATATGAATGAATTGTGAAATATTAATTATAATAATGTGAATGAATAACAAATGAATTGATTTTAATAAAATAAAATTAAGAGGACATAATATAAAATGTATATCTATAAATGTAAAATGTATTTGCATGCCGTTGAATAACGGCTAAACATGCTGAAATAATGTATCTTATTCTTGACACCTGTGTATACCATGTTTACTTGCAAATAAACGATTTATTTATTTATTTATTTATTTAAGTTTTCATAAAATTTTAATTATACATAATATTAATTTAACAACCATTTCCCTTACCGTCACATTATTACGTAAGCTTATTAATGCTAATATATGACTGAGGATAGCCTGAATATCAGGAATAACGATGACGCTCGGAACGCGTCTGAAGATTCATTGTGGTTAACCGCAACACGCTGCTACATGCCAGCGACACTGTCTCTATTACTCGTGTACCGAAATATGTACCACGCAATCTACGTACATCCAATAAGAGGAATACCTGATGCATTGAGAGAAACGGCACGGCTGTTGAAACCTCCAGTCTCTAGATCTAATCGTACCTAATAAGTGTTAATTTGTTTTAAAGCAACTTATCTAGCAACTTTAGTAAAAATCAGTATCTAATAGTACATAGATATTATACTCTCTATATCTTGTTATCATTAAAAATTACATATCATATTATGATAGAGATTTATAAGATGCTTCTAATGTCTACGTTTCACTCAGTGGATTAAGAAATAAAATATATAATTCACTAATTTCTTATTAGATAAATAATAATATAAATAACTATACTAACTAAAATAATATGGTATTATCAAAAATCTGTAAAATATTTCTATTTTATACTTATACATTAGTGATTAGAGACTAACGTAATTTATCAGTTATATTATCAATATATTTTCTTCAGAAGTCTTTTTTCTTTTAAGTACCTTTTTTTCTCGGTAGAGGCTGGAAAATTAGAATAAGTAATCGTAATTTCAAATAACCGGTTTATTTCTAATTAAAGCTATATCCTTAACAGAAAATATTACTCAAATCTACTTTTATTATATTTATCAACGATCAATCCGATAAGACATATTATTTGTAAATATCGCCCAAATATTGACCTTTTGATTGGCGAACGTGAAAATAGTGAGTGAGCAGCTAGAAAAGCTGTATAGGAAACAGGCGATTGAATTTGAAACAAAGCTAACGAACCGTTGAATCATGTAAACAGGGGCAAGACGACCGTCTTGTTTACCTAAAGAGCCTTTGCTTCATTAGGATCCAATTTACTGACAACAAATTAATCCCCTTTCGCTTGTATTGTACTTATCCGTGGCGGATTGATTCGGCGATCAGATCGTTTGCTGCAACCCGATACTTTTAAACACTATTAATGATATCCGCTTTATTGATGGTGCTTCATAATAATTATTGTTACTATGCTACTTGATGTGTTTATAATAGACTATCTTTGCAAATAGATAAGATGCTCGAACAAGCATTATTGTTTGAACGTATTAGGTTGATAGTTAAATATTTTTTACTTTTTGTAAGTACACTTTTCTTCGTACGACTTTTTTCATTAAAAAAATCCAAATATGACATCAGTCTAATTAACCATAACATGCAATAAACAACAAAAAAAATATTTATTGTAAAATAACTTAGTTGTTGCAACGTTCATTTCATATCATAATATCCCGACGACAAATAAGAGGCATTTATTATTATAAGTACTACAGTCAGGAATAGTATTGCTAACTTATACCTGGATCCAACTATTGCAATAATACATTTACATATTTTATCATAGTTAGCCGAACTAATACCTATCTCATTCTATATAGATCCTGAAGTAGACATCTAACATAACTAAATAATAACAATAAATATCAAAGGTTACAAATAACATTAAATAAATACTATAATTTAGTTTAACAAGTGATATTTAATTAACTTTTGACATTTCGGATAACAATAGTTGAATTTCTGAATTAATAACCCAATACAAATTAATTTATAATTCACGACTAACCTTGCCGCGTATTCAATACGAAGCTAATAAAGGAATCATTGAATAAGCTCCAAAAGCAAAGAGCTAAGGAGACAACAATACCTACCTTAAGAAGGAAAACTTTCTATTATGTAGATTAAATTATACGGCACTAAATAAGCAATGTAATGCAGAGGAATTCATTATGTTTATCCAGATTCTATCGCTATTAAAAATAGAGAAATGTTAGTCAGCTCTAGAACTAACAATAAACCGAATGATACAATAGATGTAACGTTATGCAATGTCAAAAATCTAGCTCTCCAAATTCGCAGAACAAAATCTAATTGCTTGTCGAAATTTGCAAATTAATTTAAAATACGTGAGCGTCGAGTGAAACAGTCTTGTTTGTAGTACCTGCAATAAATTGCAATTAGGAAAGCTGCTGTTGTGTCTTGTTATCGAGTTAGCAGCCTTCAAGCCCCTTCCGTAAAGCACTTCGATATAACTGATCTACAATGAATACATAAACTTTTGTTTTGTTACCAGTATTCTGTCACGTACTTGTACTAATCGTTGTTGATAGAGGTTTATTTTTTTATTTAATATAAAAAAAATAAACATAAGTAGTCTATTAGAGTAGGACGGTGCCTAATATGTATTATAAAAAAGTAAATATTTTTTTAAATTTACTATTGGTAAACTGAAAACTTGTCCTTGTAAAAGGTGATAAAAGCAGACAAGAAACAGTTGTAATCGATTCAATAAAAATATGCAGATTTTTATTCCAACCCCAAAAACAAAAGGAAAAAATGAATATGAAATTATTTTTCGAGATCTTGTTTCATTGCTTAGATCCAAAAAGAAACACTTACAGTTAAAATAAACGCCGAATATTTCGTCGTAAATCTGTCAGCAAAACAATTCGTACCCTTTCACGAGCAATAAAATGCTACCAAGAACAGGCTACGAAAAAAGTATCATAAATATAAGATTCATTTATATTCTTTCAGTCACGACCCTTTACAACTAAACCACTGGAAGGGCGAAAATTTAATACGAAACTCTAAAACGGTGAAGAATTCGCAACACATTTACAATAAATTAATTTTTAACATTCGTTTGGGATTTCAAAAGACCTAACTTTAAATTAAAATTCATTGAGACCGTAACAAGTTTTGCATTCAGTCATCGAATGTTTCCGGCTCTTTACGCTATTGATTTTCGAGTTCTTTGATCTATTCTAATTTCAAAAGCTCTCCGTTGGTTCTCCGTAGTACGTACCTACGGAGCCAATAGGAATAAAGGGAAGGAGAGGAGTATTTCGATTAATATCGTACTCCAACTCGTAGACTGATATTATTTGCAAGCTTTTCGTAATCAACTATCCGTTTAGTTTAAGCTCTATTACCTCTCTATTTTTATTTTATCGCGTAGAGACTTATGTATGTACGAAAGTACTTACCCTTCACGATTCATAATATCATTCCCTAATTTTATAAGGAAATTCACCAATTTCATAAATATCACACATTATTTATTAACACGTCAAAGACAATCCAATTCCAATTGACTACATTACTAAATTCAACTCACTACATATCGAGAATAAACATCCATACCTGCACACATTACGCTAATTACCAAATTAATAAGAGACCATATGACAGTAGTGTTGTGCTCTAGTTGATTGTGTGCGCTTTACAAAGAGAATCCGCATGTCACGGCTGTCAGGTGCGACGGGCACCCAACAGATTCATACGATAGCCTCTGCTCATTGTATGCCATGTAAGTGCATAATTGACAGAGGCTTAAGCCAACCGCAAACTCTAGAGATTCCATCTACTTCATTATTAGATAACACGCGTCGCATGCTTCTGTATCGTGGAATAATTTAACAATGAATAGCATTTTCATATAAGTAATCATATTTTTATGGAGGAAAACTGACTATTTATGTTAAATTTTCTTCACATAAAAATCAATAACAAGCTAGTCTGTTAAGCCAATAAAATATTTATAATGCCTCTTTAATATTGTCTGCCATTAGAATGAAGCAATCGTGATCAAATAAATCAAGATAAGGAAACTTAAACACAGTTATAAAAGGCGCTAGCGTCGGCAGAAATAAGACATTACCATAAGGGTTCCCGAGAGCCATTGAAAATATTATGATGATCTTGACCTAAGCTGACTTATGGTTCCCTGCCGATTTAACATTACACACTGGCGATTTATTAAATGTTATCGAAAGTTCCAAAGGAAATAGAAGCTTTCTAACATTAGATTATTGCTTCATAGAGCCATATAATGATAAGATACAATATTATTTGATTAGCTCATCTGCTTCCTAAACGGCGGGGTATACATTTTTATTTTTTACATAAATCATTATGAAGATATTTTATGGAAGAAATGAAAAAAGTAAGAAACCAATTCACAGAAATCTATTTGCAAAAAGTCCAAAAAATGCGTAAGCAATCAGGAATAATAGGGATCTCCGATCTACAACCACTCGATATAAAATACATAAAATAATAATATAACATACGATATCACGTAAGTTCCAGTCAGGCTAGTTTTCCAGCGTACAACAAGAACACCTTTAATGTTTTAATGAAAATATAAACTAAAAGGATGCACTTTGCAACAAGGTGTTAGGAGCTGTTTTAAACTTACAGCCCTAAAGCGCATCTTTGAGTTGAAGCAAAAAGGCGACGGAGTTTAAAAACAGGAAGCCAACAGTTCAGAGAAGTTAAGTGGAAAGTTAGCGGTCTCAGTTTTATTTTTATTTATGAACAGTTTGGCCGAGCACTGATGTAGGTAAGTAATGCTCTCTTTAGCACTTAAACTTTGCATACGCCAGAACTTCGTACAATTTATTACCATGAAATCAATCGCGACAATGAATGCAAATTGAAAATAAACGAACATTTTATGGTATCTTTAAAGTTTCAATGGCTGTTAAAAGTATGGCGAACACGTTTTATCGGAAAGCGCGAAAAGGACGATAATGGCGGCTCATAAAGAAACTGAACAGGCGCCGATAGATTCCGCAAGTTACCAACTTTTCGGCGGACGTACCGTCATTACTCGGGATCGGACTGGGGTTTGCTGTCCACTGCCCTTAATGTTACTCTCTATACTGTTATCGGATTCCATTTTAAAAACGCTAGTCATTAGAATTTGTTTTATTATAACTGCTGAAGGAAAATAGAGTATCGTGATGTGGAATTACACAAATTAATTTATTTATTTACCATTTATTTATAGAGCAGGAAAATAACTGTGTTTTAATTTTAAGTGTTACAATATAATGGTGAAATTTTAAATTCAATATTTTTAATAAAACAGTATTTAAATATATCTTTGATATTTAAAGTGTAAATCTATATATTACCACATTTTTGTAATAAGATTTCGTACCGTTAGACCCTAATAAATGTATTAGGTACAACCTCGGTATTCATAATATAATACGACACTGGTAAATTTTATTACTTTCCTTGGATGTTGTTTTTACAATGCAAAC
>CAJQZN010010610.1:0-10106 GCA_907164685.1 Colias eurytheme | reverse complement strand
AGGGATGTTATACTAAAATAAACCGTAACATCGTGCGTTAGGGTACATATTGAAATGCTGAATTTATTACCTAAGTCAGTTTTTACTCAAATTAAGCTGTCCAATAAAAGGCATAGTTTACTTGTGTGTACTGTTTAGCTATCGGTTTAAATGTGTGGTTTTGGCGACAGTGGTTTTCATACTAATTATGACATTATAGCACTTCTATTTGTTTTTACTGTTCTGTGATTCAAATGCTTTATAATAATACAGATTGCCCCACCGTCGGTATACTAAGCTCAAAGGAGATTATAATTTTGCAGACGCTGACTACGTAAAAAATACTTATAAAATTCCAGACACATTTTTTTTTTTCAAATAGATGAATTCTTAAAACTCTATGTGTACACCCTAACAAGCAACCTGCCCAAATTTGTCACCCGCACGTGATCTATCGTTTAAGATTATGTTTTCATAGACAAAATGCTCACATTATCGAAGCGGTATATGCCGGCTGCGCGAAGCTAGTGAAGAGAACATGGATTTTAAAGAAAAATGTAGCAAAAAAATGTTGACATAATTTTTACATGATCAGTGTATGCAAAACTACAAGTCCCTTCGCGTGGTGGGACACCCTGTTCTTTTATCATATAAAGCGGGTATCATGTTTAGTTTTGAGTTGTTTTTTTTCTTTAAGAATAGAACAATTTCGGTCACGAGGCGGAATTCATATTTTTTTGGCCTTTGACCATTTCATGTCCGATAGGTCAGGCCACGGAATGGCAGAAAGACGCGTGTTCGAAACCTGACTCATGATCGAATTTTTTTATACTTACTTTTTAAAATTTTCTCAAAACCAAACATGTTCATATATCAGCTCTACTCATATTTGTACTGTAACAAACACGAAATGTCAAAAATTAAGAATTAATCATAATATGTTCTTTCACTCACATCAGTCACAAAAATGAAAAAATCGCTCGTGAGATGTATATCAACTATTTTAGCAGTGGCCATGTGCGGTTCCGGAAACAACATAGCTTCTTTCTCTGGTTCGGAGGGATCTGGTGGTTCGATCTGGAAAAAAAAAGATGTTTTTTTCACATAAGGTTCTCATTAATTTATATCATTTTCATGGCGGGAGACCTGCGAGGCCCCTGGTGGTATTTAGGGGGGTGTTAGAAGTATGCCATTCTTTAATTTAACTTCTTTAGGCGCGTTGAGAGTAAAATTTCAAGGTCGCATCATGGCAATACCGTCACGTCATGGAGTAAGACAACGATTTGAGTATTTTTTTTATGTCAGAGCAAGCAAAGGAGCAGGTGGGCCACCTGATGTTAAGTGGTCACCACCACCCATAAACACCTGTAACACTTCTAAAGTGCTACAGGTGCTTTGCCGGCCTTTTATGGACAAATAAGCTCTTTTCTTGAAGGCCCCAATGTTGTAGTTGTTCGGGAACACCGCAGTATATTTCAATCATGCTAAAGAATTTTCACTTCTGACATGTGTGTTCGACACATACGCTCTTTTTTATGAGTATAGCATCGCGAGGCCGCGGGCGATGCCACACCACTACGCCTTCCACCACATTCGTTCTATTCTTCTATATTATCTATAGTCTATACTCACAGAATGCAACATAGCCCTGGACTGGAACAGCGCAGCCGCGTACTGTCCCGCCACGCGCAGCGCGTCCACGGGCGCGGGGTACTGGCGGCGTGTGGGAGTCCCGCCCGCTAGCGGGTAGAACCACGCGTGGTTACCGCTCGCACAGCACACGTGTGCCCCGCCGAGGGCGATGGATGTGGGTTCGGTGGTCAGCGCGTACGTCGCTAGGGCTGTTGGTTCCGCTGAGGTAAAAGGAGAATAAAATTAAATTATTAAATTTTCCATCCTACGTGTTTATAATACAACTCCCACATTTGATTTGAAAACATAAATAAATACATACATAATAATACACACTTACTAACTTAAATCATTGTGTAAAATAACTCCCAAAACTAAACAAAATACTCACCTCTATTAACCGGCTCCGGCTCATCCCCCACCGCAATACACTGATACACAGTGACCTCAGCCAAATTAGTTAGCGTCAACACTCTCGTACCGTACGCAGCGTACAGCGGCGGCAACGCAGTCACGTACACGTTCAAGTACGCTCGGCCTGCGGTAGCGAGTAACCGCCCGTCGGAACTCCACGCGCAACGTTCTGCGCCTCCAGAGGGAGTTACCGAGCCGCAAACTTCGCCGTTGTTCCATACGGATATTAGTTTAAGTCTAGATGAGTTTTTACGAGATTAATGTTTGTTATAAAATTGTATCTGAGATGGGTAATCATTTTAGTTCAACTATGAAGATAAATTAGTTAATTTCATAAAAATATAATGAGAGTAAAATGCACCAATGCCATCATTATTGTAAAATATTATTTAAAGTGTAATTATAATAAATGTAGTAATTATAATTTTAATAGTAATTATAATTTCTAATAAATGATTTTTAACATTTCTTCGTTTTATTTAATTTCTCCCTGTTATCTTGAGTATATACAAAATAGCAACTCAAAATAAATCTTATATATAAAAATGAATCGCAAAATGTGTTGGTAAGCGCATAACTCGAGAACGGCTGAACCGATTTCGATAATTCTTTTTTTATTATATTCCTTGAAGTACGAGGATGGTTTTTATGTAGAGAAAACGTAAACATGTACCACGGGCGAAGCCGGGGCGGACCGCTAGTTCAATATAAAATTAGATTAGTACATAATTTTAGTTACTCACTGTCCATCCCCACAAGACGCTGCTTGGCCATTAAATATAGCAACATCTGTCAAACTGTCCTTATGATTTTTAACTTGGAACAACTCCTCTCCCACTTCCTTTATATGTGTGGATATCGCGATAACAAAGCCAGCACTAAAACCTATCAATATGTACCCATCTCCATACCACTTGTATGAGATTATAGAACCATATCGCTGTTGAAATGCCAGCTCTATTGGATTTTCGGGATTCAATAAGTTGTATAGGTACAGGGTTCGCTTGCCAACAATGAGACTTATCTGAAATATTACAAAAATACATAATAATTTACCATATTTGCAAATTGCAGTTTTGAAGTCAAACTTCTTGAGGCTTTTGAGAGTAAAATTTCAAGGTCGTATCATGGCAATACTGTCACGTCATGGAGTAAGGCGACGATTTTGGTATCTTTGAATCTTGCCAATGAAGTTTCACTTCTGACACGTGTGCTCGGCACACAGTCTTTTTATTCACAAGTTGTTAAAGTTAATAATATAAATGTATAAGTTAATTTATAATATTTGGTGATAAATAAAACATAGAGATTTACATAAAAAAACTTACAGTATTTTCACCAGCAACTCTTTCATCTGTCTTCATCTCAGAGAACTGTAGTTCATTTGGTATATCTCTCAAAGTTATCACTCTTAAGGTATCTCCATCGGAGTTGTTTATTGATAAGCTCTTATCATCAGACCCAAGGACTAAAATACTGTCTCGATTCCAAGCAGCACATGTTATTTTCTTTGTGTGCTTTCCTATTATGGGTATTCTCCTACAAAAGTTAAAGACTAGGTTTATTTACTAGTTCAAGTTATTGTTAATTATAAATCATGCTTTTAGTTGTATTAAAAATAATTTGTTTTAATTGTGTAGTAAGTAATACTTTGATAATTTATGATATACATATATTTTATAACATTTAACCAAAAAACAATACATGTAAACATTTTCCGGTTAGTTAAATTATACTGAAAGCTCTTATATGATTAATTTATTGACATTTAATAATTAATTTTGAAAGTAACAACAATAAAAACATACTTAGTTGTATGATGATGGTACAGTGCTAAATTGCCTTTCTGAGTACCAACAGCTAAAAGCGGTTCTCCATACGACCAAGCCAAACATGAAGGTGGCTCTCGTAACCCTGTGTCTATATTTATTTTCTTATTAGCATGGCATTCCCATAAGAAAACTGAGTTGCTGTTTGGTGTTATCATAGCAAGATAATCACCATCGTTGTCCCATTCCATGCCAGCACATAATCTAAAAATAAAATAAAATAAAAATAAACTCTTTTTTTAAAGAAAAATAAATCTATAGAAGTAATGGAAGAAAAAGAAATATTATGCATTTAATTTTGTATTTTTTTATGTCATTTCAAACAATTGTTTACCCAGGTAATTTAATTCTTTCCAAAAGCTGTCCAGATCGGTCGTGGATCGCAACTGTGGCATCTGTTCCAGTTGTGGCGAGCAAGGAGCCAGCCTCACCCTTCTGCCACATGAAGTAAAGCTCGCCTAACCCATGAGGCTGCTCTATCGTATACAATAACTAAAAACAAGATTATTACTTCAATAACCGAATTACCTATTGTACTTATGTATTTTAATTTAAAAACACACTACCTTCGGTGCCGACATATTGATAATATTTCGATGTATTTCACGTGAATTATTAGTTGTATTGATGTTATTTTACATCTTCAGTTTGTTTATTTTTTATTCTAAGTTGCTAGGCGACCGATACAAATTGGCATTTCTTGCCCTCAAGTTTCAGCTATAATGACATTGACAATGTCAATTTTCAAGCATAAAAATGTCATACCGAGTGACAGCTTTTAGCAGGCTATTAGGCTATGTTCATGATTATAAATTCTAAACATAAGCCTATAAAACATACACTAACAGAGAGTGCTTTACGATCGAAAAATTTTTTTCGCCTCATTTTTGCAGCTATTCTTATTATTATAGCCTTGTTAGTCACGGAATCAAGATATTTTGCATACTATTGTCGAGATAATTTAATGGAGATTAATCCCATACTTTTTAAAAATTGATTTACTTCAATAGAATTGGAAAAAAACACCGAAATAGGTCAAAAAATTTTCCTGTCCGTCATGTGTGAAACCTGAAAACACTATAACTTGTGAAAAAATCCATCATTTGAGTTAAATTTTTTTTTTAAATATTCTAATCGACGATTGTAGGTCACTGAATGCGAATGATTAATTAATTCAGTGTCGTTTAATTGCAATTAATAAAAAACGAAAACTACAAGACTGTATATCTATATATATATTTTTTTTTATATATTTCATAATTAAATGAGCATTATGAGTCGTGCACTTTTGGATTTTCCAAACTTTTATATTACTTTTGCCAACCCTAACATTCAACATTCGCAAATTTCGTACTTTATATACAATTTTTTTTTCGGTAATTTTTATAATATTATAGAGGCAATTTTATTGTATTTTTAGTACAGTATTTACCAGTACACCACAGTACACATATACCGGGTGTAATCGATAAGTGTGCCTGCTCTTCACATAAAAAAAAGGCGATTATTTCATAACTATTATAGACGAGATTACAGATATCAAAAATCTTTATACTGATATCGAAAGAACATAACCTTATTGAGTAAAACTGTGAAGTAAAATGACAAATGAAATACCATCCAAAAACGTTACATTAAACAGTCCCATACATTTACATTCCCGTACATTTTATGTTCAAAGCAAATGTTCGAAGTAACGTCCTCATTTTGGAATACCATTGTATTCCACGACCACATAGAGCTCAATTTACAGTTTCTAAATGAATTTTCAGTGAAATTTGCGAAGTAATTTAAGCATAAAGTGATAAAACCAGACAACAAAAACAAAATTTTTCATAAATTACGTCATGTTTGGGATAGTCATAATATCTCATACCAAATATATGGGTGTTTGATGGAAAATTTTTGGATATTTCCCGTTTTATTTTTAAAAAGTTATTTTGTCATTTAACTCTTTTTCAATATACATTGAAGCACAATAATGTTAACTGTTAAAATATGAAGGTACTCTGTCCCCACAGTACAGAGTACTGAGGGAAATATGTATCCTCCCATAGTTGTCACACACTCATGATGATATCGGAACGAAGATTAAAACGGATAAAATGTGAAAACTGAAAGACCAAATTGTATCCGATATCGGATATCGGCTATCGGTGTCCGTTATCGATATCGGATCGGATAATGTGAAAACGCTCCTATGATGAAAAACTCACCAAAGCTGTGCTATATTGATACATTAGAATTTCATATATTTAAGAGTCTCTCTCTCTTGTCGGTCCCTCATGTCTGAGGATCGTGGTCAGCATCAGGGTTGCATCTGGAGCGGATGATTTGCCTCCACCGGTCTCTGTCCATGGCGTCTCTTACGACCGAGTAAAAATTAGTGGCAGATGAGTTCTTGATTTGGTCTGTCCATCGTGTTGGTGAACGACCACGCGATCTTTTTCCCTCCGTGTTCCCAACCACTATCAATCTCTCCAGATTTTCATCGCCTCTGCGTATCGTGTGGCCGAAGTATGACAAGATGCGTTGTTGGCATATGGTGGATAACCTGGTTTTTATATGGAGCTGGGTCAGGATTGATGCATAAGTGCGTCTCGCAGTCCAAGGTATTCTCAGCATTCGCCTCCAGCACCACATTTCGAATGCATCAATCCTTTGTCTTTCTCGGGCCAGAATTGTCCATGTCTCAACTCCATATAGGAAGATAGGGAAAACAAGGGCTCGTACCAGTCTTATCTTGGTTCTGATACCAATTCCTCTTTTCTTCCAAATGTTGTTCAGACGTGTCATAGCATCTTTTGCCATCCCAATACGCCTTTTTATTTCGGGGACACAGCTGCCGTCATTGCAGATTTGGGCTCCCAGGTATATGTAGCGATCGACGGTGTCAACGCCAGGAATGTTGAGAGTAGCATTTGATAGCTTTCCGGCTCGATCGACTATCATCACCTTGGTTTTCGCTCGATTTACTGTAAGCCCTATATTTTGACTTTCTATCTCTAGCCTATGAAACAGTTCTCTCATATCTTCTGCGGATGTTGCGAGAAGAATGGTGTCGTCGGCATATCTGAGATTTGATAGTCTCTTACCACCTATGGGAAAACCTTTCTTCCAATTTTCGATTGTTTTCCTTATAATGTACTCTCCGTATATGTTAAAAAGTGCTGGGGACAAAATGCAACCTTGTCTCACGCCTTTCTTTGTTTGGAACATACTGGAACATTCCGTACCTACCAATCCGGATGAAAGAGCGGTTTTCAGTGTACAGATTCTGAATAAGGGCAACGAGGTGTTCTGGAGTTCCCATTTCAAGTAGCACACTCCAAAGTTTGTCCCATTGGACGCAATCGAAGGCTTTTGTGTAGTCAATAAAGCAGAGAACCACGGGGCTGTTGAATTCTCTACTCTTCTCAATAATTTGGCGAACGTTAAGTATCTGCTCCCGTGTTCCTCTACCTTTCACAAATCCAGCCTGTTCTTCGGGTATTTGGCGACTTAAAAAGTAGTTAAGGCGTCGATTAATTACATGGAGGAGGATCTTACTCGCATGAGATATCAACGCAATGGTCCTGTAATTACCACAATCTTTTGAAGAACCTTTTTAATAATATTTAAGAGTAAAATGCTAAAATTATGTATGGTATGAAATCGCAAATTCAAAAATAAAAATTTCAATTACACAATTTTTTTATTTCTATATTTTGTAAAAAAAAACATAAAAACTGCCATTTTGATATTGCCAATAATGCCATATACCGATAAAAATTTTATTAATTTTAATAAATGGCAACATTTCATTGACATTTATTTATTTATAAATAAATAAACATTAATTTAACAATAAATATGTATGAAGATTCGATTTCTAGTTAATAAAATATCAAGTTAATATAGAAATACACAATGACCACGAGATTAATGTCAATTCTTGCAGACCAGGTATAAAATTTAATTATAACCTCATAAGAACTTCGTATTATTGTGTTGTTCTCCTGTTTATATATACATTATATTAACTACTTTCAGCTAGTCAGTCACCCTGTGATTAAGAAAGATACGATAAAAAGATTAACAAACTTTCACTTAACTTATAAACACACAGAACACATCTATGTGGTGAACTTATTTCCAAGTGATAGTACAGTAATTTCCGAGCAAGCAAAGAAGGAAAGAGACTCTGAATCATTATTATTTGAAGTTGACAGAAACCTTGTTATAAAAACTGTGCTTGATGGTATCAAACAAAAGGAGAATGTAGTACCAGAAAACCCAAAAAGGATTGTGATTGATTACAGTTCACCAAATGTAGCAAAACCTTTCCACGTCGGTCATTTAAGATCTACTATAATCGGTAATTTTATTGCAAATATAAACACGCATTTCCATAATAAAGTATTTAAATTAAATTACTTAGGTGATTGGGGGACGCAGTTTGGGTTATTGCAATATGGGCTTAAAGCCAGGAATATTACTGTAGATGAATTAAAAAATAACTCTTTTAGCACTTTATACAATGTGTATGTTGAAGCAAATAAATTAGCAGCTACTGATGAAAAAGTACAAAGCGAGGCTAAAAAATATTTCACCGATATTGAACAGGGAAATGCAGATTTGGAAACTTGGAGATGTATAAGAGATATAACAGTTAAAGAATTGAAAAATGTTTATCAAAGACTAGGTATAACATTTGATCATTATGAGTGGGAGTCTGACTACAATGGAGGTGCTATAAAAGATTTAATGCAATTATTAGAAAAACATAAAATTATAACAACTCATGAGTCCGGGAAGAAGGTTGCCACAGTAAATGATAGAGAAGTAACAGTACTTAAAAGTGACAACTCCACATTGTATTTATCAAGAGATATTGCTGCTTTACTTAGTAGATATGAAAGATATAAATACGATGAAATGCTGTATGTTGTTGACAATGCGCAAACGGATCATTTTAATGTCCTTTTTGAAATTGTTAAAAGATTTAACACTGAATGTGTGACGGGCTGCAGACACATCAAATTTGGAAGAATAAAAGGGATGAGTACAAGAAAAGGAAATGTGATATTTCTAAATGATATATTGGATGAGGCAAAAGCTAAAATGCATGAAAAGCAGTTGCAATCAAAAAGTAAGTTACTATTATATACACAAATATTGCATTGCATGCATTTAGAAAATTTATCACAGAAATTTTTTATAAAAAATCTTGTTACTATAGTGGTACACAAATATTTTGTAAAAACAGGTATATGGGTGACTAATTAAAAAAAAAAGAGTTAAGTATGATTGAATTCTACAAATATCAATTAAAACTTATTAGTACATTAGTTTTTATTTCATAATTAGCTTCATTATCAAATTGTTTTGTATACATATATGTATGTACCTATCCAGGGTTTTCCAATTACTTAAGGGTGTCTGAATCAGAAAATAGTAAATGAGTCTGATCTAAATGAGGACAATATTAAAAGAACTTGCAAAATTCTTTTTATAAATCCATAAAAATATTATCTTCTTTTTACAGATACAAGATCATCAGCGATGAATGAAGAAACATGTGACATACTAGGCACTACAGCAGTAATAATCAATGATTTAAAGCAGAAAAGACAGAAAGATTATGTATTTGACTGGGATAGAGCACTTCAAAGTGAGGGAGACAGTGGTGTAAAGCTGCAATACCTTCATTGTAGATTATGGAGCTTAGAGCAAAGTTCAGGAGTTGGTCTTCCAGATTTTTGTGACCCAGATTACTTAGAAGAAGAAATTATTGGTGAAGTGGTTGCAGAGTTAGCGAAATTTGACAATATTTTACAGAGAGCCTATACAGAAAATGAAGCATGTATTCTTGTCAACTATCTTTTTAGACTATCTCGTTATGTTAACAGAATGTTCAATGAAGTTAGAGTAAAAGGTGCCAGTAATGATGTAGCTTCGCAGAGACTTCTTGTATTCTTTGCTGTGAGGCAAGTTGTACATACTGCTCTTAAAATATTGGGAGTGAAACCCCTCAATGAAATGTAAATAAATAAATAATTTATTCCATGTATTTTTTATTTATTTTTAACGTAATGCTACCATTTTAAATATGTATTAGAATGGAATGATGGGAACGAAAAAAAAAAGTTTAAAAAATCACATTATGAGTTATTATTGAATTCAGACAAATGCCTATAAAAATATTTGAAAATTCATACAACAAAACAAAGATAAAACACGTACAATGGAGTACTTGACTTTATCGTGACT
>CAJQZN010010608.1:0-34680 GCA_907164685.1 Colias eurytheme | reverse complement strand
TAGGTAACAACAGGAATTTTTATTTCAGGTTATATATAAAACATAATTCATTCCACTTTGCAACATTTAAGTATTATCAACATTTACACACTTGCTCTAAATAACTTAGTATAAAAACACACAAAATCAATAGTGTCGCATCTTATTCAATCATTTTGATCTACCTAATGGTGTTAAATTTTAAAAAGTCATTCAAATAAATCGATATTATTATATAATGTATTATATAACGACTTCGTCATCTAGAGTAGAATTTATGAATTTAAACGAACCTCAAGTGTATTGCTACATTGCTATTGCTTAGCATACGATATTGAAAAATTAATATTCAAACATTTTAGCTCTCAGCCGCATAGAATGCTTACGCCTACTCTAAATCACAATGCTATGAGTACTACACTTAAGAATGCAAGTGAAATAAAATGTATCCGAGGGCCGCCACGCTGTCTGCCCGAATGGGAAATGGTTTGGGTTGCCAACTGCTATAAAATGGGAAATAATTGTATACAATTGATTGGCAAATTTTTAACATGTAAGTTAAAATAAGGCCGTATTAAGAATCTTTTAGATTTAAAAGAGAATTTTTCATTTTACACAAAACGTTATCTAGATATTGAAAAATTACAGATATTCATTATCTTTAAAAAAATATATGAAGGTTTATATTTACTAGAAAGATGGGCAACCCTAGATGCGGGGGAAGCAAAGAACTGCCGTAAAAGCTTCGCCTTTTACAAAACACACGTTTTCACTACATTGCGTTTGCTTCGGATACTGTTTCCAATGAATTTCAGTTGCCATATAATTTCAACGTCAAAGTAGTCTGGGTCCAAATGCTCTGAATGCTCACAAATTTTGTCGTACCTACTTTTAAACTCATTTTGATTTTAGTTGAAGACAGATAGGTATGTATTTGTAACTTAAGGCTTATACATGCGCTAATAACCTTGACCATACTTGACGGATCTCAAACCTCTCCCGCTGCACCTTCTTTTTTCCTCGCATTTTGTATTTAAAAAGATACCAATCAGTGAAACAAAAAATCCTCGTCAGGGAATGTTGTGTAACTGATAATTTATTAAACATAAAATGTTCAGAGCTCTAAGTCAGCAGGTTACGAAGTTTATAGAGTATTTGCGGAAAAATCGATGACCACGGCACATTTTTTTTCTAGAAATCTATCAACTTTGGAAAAAATTCCTCGCGAGCAATTAAAGATCAAAGACCATCCTATTTTATATATTTTTTTCGGTATTGTGCTTTATGTTGTACCAGACTTTATAGAGGTTGAACATAGTCGAAATTGCCGGGTAACGCCTTAATTTTTTTTACCATTTATTGATATAAACAAATTAACATACATTAAGCTTACAGAAGAAACACCACATAAATCGACACGATTTGATCGTGGTACATTGTCTTAGTCACAAAAAAAATCTGAAATATAAAAAAAAGGTTTTTAAGGGTCTTTCTTGCACAGTAATGACTTTTCAGTCATTTTATAATGCAAAAAGGAAAAACAATTAAATGAAGTACCTCTCATTTACGATCAAAGGTTACTTGAACTGTGTGCAGATACAATTAATAAACTCACTGTTACTTCCTTTTCAGTTACGTGATTCGAATGAACAATTAAATAAATTCAAAATGGCGCTGTGTTGCCAACAACAACGCATTTTTCCGGAACTTAATACTTGTTTGCATCTAATGAAGACCCTTCTTATTTTTATCGTAATTGGAATCACAAAGAGGGTATACCGTTTACACTCATTAGCGTAGCGATATCTTTATAAATTAAAGTTCAAAGATATTTGCCATTTCTTTATTCGTATTTTCGTATGTTGATCTAAATAAACGAATTATATTTTACAAAAATGTTTTCAGACAAGGAGTAAGTACTTATATCGATCATTTTAACACAAGTAGGCTAAATATACTTACTTTTAAAACTAATATTTATATTTATTATCGATCAGCTGCAAAAAGATGCACTTACGAATATCTATTTATTTTCTTGGCATGTAAGAAAAAGGACTAAATTCCTATTAATTTCCCAAGGGTGATATTGGAACGTAAGTGATGTTGGGGAGCGACCAGCGGTGGTATGTTTACGGTTCAGTAAAGGCGCGTTGCTATAGCAACCGGAGAGATTTCCGTCTATCCTTGCAACGGACGTGCATCGAATTCTCGGTTATTTCGACTGAAAGGAATAATTACTTGTGATAAATACAAATCTGGATACTAATAGCGATAATAAATATGTTGAATATTGGCCAGTTTTTTTTAATGATTTTTGTAGAGATCGTAACTTTTAAGTTTTAACTTTTAACCATTTCTATACAGCAAATTTTAAATATAATAATTAAAATGGATCTTGGAAATGTGATTAAATTGTAAAAAGATATCACGCATAAGTACAAATTGCACTTAACTGTTAGAACTTTCCCAAAGGATTTTACTACAGCGGAGCTGACATTATGTGTTTGCGTATTTTTTTTATTTTGCTGTGACCGTTATGAAGGGAATATGAAAATGAGCTTTATTAGGCTGGGAGATCACTTCCTTTTTATATTCAGTAAATATTATCTGAGTAGAATATGTAAACATGACTACCAAAACACATGTGTCTATGTTCACTACATAAATATTTTCCAAATATTTTTCAATTGAAATGCATTACACAACACTGCCACCTGCATTATTCAAGAAAACGTTGCTTCTACGACTATTTTGTCTGAAAACCGAGTAAAAATGTCGTATTTTTAAAATGCGGAAACATCAAACACCAAACTCTACAAAGTAACATGAAAGCTTAAAGGATTCAAACTTAAGACGATGTAAAGTAGTCGTTACGTAATAGTCAAAGAGCTGTTTGAGACTTAACTCTCGTCAGTTTATGATATTATCATAGTTTAATGTGTAGCAGAGAAGTTATTTAATATAAAATGACATTCACTTTATGATTAATAATTTATTATTATAGCATTAGAATGCATTATAATGTGTATCAGGCATTTAAGAATAAAAATTACGATGATATATTATCTGGTATAATAATAAATGGAACATCCATACTTATAATATTATAAATGCGAAAGTAACTCTGTCTGTCTGTCTGTTACTCAATCACGCCTAAACTACTGAACCAATTTGCATGAAATTTGGCATGGAGATATTTTGATACCCAAGAAAGGACATAGGCTACCTTTTATTGCGAAATATGTACCACGGGTGAAGCCGGGGCGGACCTCTAGTAATAATATATATGATTGACGTTGTACCATGCAAAAATCTTTATTATCATCACATATTTTTTGTGTAAACAAAATTTTCCATTAGGAAGAAAAAAATTGAATAATTCTTAGTTTCCCTCACCGGCTCTCCGACTACCAGCAGGTCATGCGTTGCCTCCAGGCTAGTCTTATAATAGAAGTGCGGTCTTTATGTCGCTATGTCAGCGTGCAATAATGACGGATGTGACTTGTTAGTATGCCCTGATTACAACAACACCACTTTTATATTTCTGCTTTCAAACAAACGGCGCTTATTAGCTAAATGCGTTTACCAGTTGAAGAAAACGTGACAATTTTACAATGATACTTTACGTATTGAATGAAATATAAAATTATCCAGAGAACGAAATATTTATTACATGAGATAAAAATATAGTTAAGAAGACCGATTTCTTTATCTTTTATTTCTTACACGTACCTACCTGCAATTAACTTATTTTTTTGTTAGATTAAATAATTCAAAAAGAAACGTGAAAATATAAATATTTTTTTCTGTTACTAACAAAATATAGTATGTTTTAAATATAAAGTTGTACAAAAACAATGTAACGAATGTTTTTGTACAGTTGTATAAAAACATTCGTGACTGAAAATAAAATACAGTCTAAAGGATGTTTGCAATCGAATAACGAGGGTGAGGTTAAAAATACTGACGATGTCACATACATCAGCTAGTGTGAAATAAACTTAAAAGCCGGGTAAAAGTCAAATAACGGATCCACAGGCCCTTTTCCGAGTGAATTCCTAATGAGGATGCGTAGCGCCTCTGGCAATACTAAAACATGTCGTAAATGAAAATATATATTATGTACCTTTACGTACCTATAGGATAGGCTTTTTTACTATTTTTGTGCAAATCTTCATTATGTTGAAAACAAATCACTAACCAATATTTGAACGTTGTCGAATGGCATTTTAAACTTTCAAAAAACACGTTGTACGTTCAACATAAAAGCTTTGTGCTCGACAAATTCCTGCCTCAACAATAATTAATAACTTTAGCGGCATTCTCGTATAGGATATTTAAAGCCATTATTTTCCTCCTTACGCGAAACATTGTAGAGTACGTTTTAGTATTAAACGACACGTCCCCTTTTCCTCACTAAAATGTGTCACTTATTTTCTGCACTTCAGTGTTGCTATTAGAGGCTTTAATGGCCCACACCCTAAACTCTGTTTACATTGGAGTTACAATCTGGGAGTGTAGCTGTCGTCTTTTTTCGCTCCACGTAATACGGGTCGCGAAGAGCCCGCAGCTACCTGAATAAAAGGACCCCTTACCTTTTATGTGCAGAACCCTACTTTAAAATGAATAGTTTTTACCAGGTTTTAACACGTACAAAAGTTCGTCGGCGTGTCAAACTACGGCAACTGCTATACACGATTTATTGAGGAAATATGTTTTGAAAGTAAAGTACGAAATACGTTTTGGGAGTTTGTTATCAAATTGGATATATTTTTCTTTGGAAACTTCTTTATCTTTCCTGTAATACTTATAATGGACATATCCGTAAATGATAAAGGACACTTTGTAACACAACATGACCAGATTTAGAGCAAAAGAGCAAAGTTATAGGTATAAAGTATTTGAAAAAATAATAAGAGTTAATTGCGGAAAGCGAATAATGAAAATAATTTCCTCTTCTCAACTGCGGCACCTTTTATTTGTCCCGAGGGAGCGAGCTTGAGTTATTGATCTATTTTCGATAGTGTGCACTCCACGTATTCTATAAATACTTAAGAAACGTGCAGTTCTGAATAAAATACGAATACTCTGAAAGTTTTAATGGTATAATATGTTTTTCATCTATTCGTAATGCATCTGGAATGTGTTAGTTTATTTACACCATAACATATTTCAGTTTTACAAGTGTAGGTACTAGGACTTTTCATCGTTTTAAGAATACTACATGAATCAAAATGAATGATCAGGAATTATAAAACTTATACTTATATTTCAATTTTCTCGATCTCATCTCACTATAATGAAGCGTATAAATTTTTAACTTATGTGAAGACGTCACGATTGTTTTAATTTCTCACCACAGTTGTCATACATTATAAAACCTACCTTACATTTATAGCATTCTCTTCATACAGCTGAAATACGTTTTAACGATGCCTCACATTCCTTATTACTCCATGTAACTGCGACTTTGCCAAGCTCAACCAATTTGAACTTCCCATATCACCTCATTATATTTTACGATATAAAACGAGCTTAATATGACAGCATTACATCGTATTTACTCCGTATTTTACCTTAAATTTTTCAATACTGAATGTTCATTTTTGCGGAAAATAAACTGAAATTTTTCTGACATGTAGTTCTTTAAAATAAAAGCGTATCAATTCAGAGTTTTGTTTGATAAACGGATTTAATGGTTAAAGATGAACAAAATTTCAATGAAATATTTGCTGCTATAGTGTTACAAATTTCATAGTATTTTAATGCACAATCTATAAATGTATTAAAAATCAACGTAATTACTAATATGTTTTAGTCATCCTTCAATCTGAAACTTCCTATAGTTTTAATTAAAATGTATTGTTGTTGTATACATTCAAGAGCTGAGTATGTTTTATAAAATTTAATAATGTATCGGTAGTATAACGTAAATATTTTGTATTATCGAGTTAAGCACTTGTTTTATAGAAGTGTCGTAGGTTTAATTTACCGCGGTTGGATGCGGCATTCGAAAATGGCCGCAACCTGAACTTTGCTATGCTTGCATAAAATACTGCGCTGACTTAACGTCAAATACCTGGCCTCATTAAGTAAGGAAAAATAGAAATTAAGTAGCTCCCAATAAATCCTTTCTCTGTATAATATGTACCCATAATTTAATTTCAAGATTTATTTTCCTTATAAGATAGAGCACTGACCGGTGTAGTGCCTGTCTGTGTTTGGCAGATTTCTTAGGCAGTACAAAGGCTATTTTGAAATGTGTATAGCAAATGAAATTATTTCATAATACAATATTGTAACGGTACATTTAATAATTTATCTCTTAGCTCAAATAAAAGCTTTATTTTGATAAAAGTTTTTATAAATATTTTGAATTTAATAACAAAACATCCTAATCTTATTATTACTGAAATTGTTATTCTCATTTTTTACATAGATACTCCGTAGTATAAGAACGGATAACTTCAAAAGCTCGAACATGATTGTTTACGTAGTAAGATCCCTTTGTACGTCATACATTTGCAAATCTTCCTTTTGGAATATTGTTCGTGAAAAATCAATGCTAGTTTAGTCGAGGTTTGAACAGTTTCAGAATTTCAATTGACCCAGTATCGTAAGCTGATTTTTTCTGTTTTTAAACGTTAGATATTGATGTTCGTTAGGTAGATGATGCTATTGTCTAAACAGAGCTGGATTAGTTTCGTTACTAACAATTTATGTGTGTACCTATTCTAAAAAGTATAACGTAGTTATTACTCTTAAACCTTTTATTTGAAATGTTTTCCGCCTAACTGAAAGGCATCGTGATTTCGTATGGGTAATATCTATAGCAAGATTAATCTTTAACTCATATCTTGGCCAGAGCAAAAAATGTAATTATACGTTCGTATTTAATAAATAAAGTTTTGTTCTTCAATATAAAACCAATATCACTCTAATTATCGTCCTCTTTTCCAGATATTCGACAATTACTTCCACTTCCATCACAATTCAGTGTCGCGGCGGTCGCTGTCACCAGCTCATGAACACCATGGCAGATTGGAGGCCGACTCCAGGGTCAGATGGGCAAAACAACAGAAAATACTGTCGAGAAAGAAGAGAGATCTCATTACAATACCCGAAAGTTTTTCAACAGGTTAGAGGATCTTGTTTTGTAAATTTATTATATTATAGCTAAGCGTTGTTTAGCATTGTCTATCAATTGAACAAAAGCCATATTATGAAAACTATATTACATGCGAATGCAGACAAATCAATATAATAAATGATAAAAATTTTAATAAATGTGAAATGTAGAATATTTACACAACGAATATCAACCCATGCTACAAAAAATAATAAGAGAATTTGAAATGTCTCATAAGCTCGCTTCATAAAAGTTTATTAAAATGATGTAAAGGGTCTCTATGGACGATGAGTGAGAGAAAAATGCAAGTTTTCATAAATATTATGCGAATCTCGATTTTTTCACTGACTCTGTTTGTGCTCATTAACCTATTTAAGATATGAGTGATGTGTGCTTACTTTCATTAAAGCTACCGCTTCAAGTTTAATTATGAGCCGAGATAACCTACCTAGAAATTGCATTACAATATTATCTTCGCAATTAGCACATTAACTCTAGTTACCATTTATAATTGTTTGTTATTAAATTAATAACACGAGCTTGATACACACTCATTGACTTTAAGGTCAATTTACATTGTTACAAAAATAAAACGGAAAGGGTAATTAAGGATGGTCTTCTGTGACGTTTAAATACAGAGTATAATTATTTTTAGTTATCAGTCCGTGATGTAGAATTACCTGTATTAATTAGATATAATTTTTTTAATTAAAAATACTGGATAACTGAAGAGCACTCTGTGAGAGGCCCTTAGAAGCGCAACGAACCTGACTTTGTTTAAATCAAGAGCAGAAATGTAGAAAGTGTTTTGAAAACAGCACAGTTAAGTAGAGAACGCAAATAGGTAAATAGCCGGTTGACCTAGATACCCTGACTCCGTAAGTTGGCTGAAGTTCAAGACCAACAACCTTTGTTCCATTTCAGTGGGGATTCTTTGTCACAAAAGATTACTTTTATACTGTCTCCAACTTCACAAGTGTTTGCACTGTTTTGTATTCACGCATTAGTATGCCGTGTAAAAATACCCGTAATAGTTTGTAAGGGAAATGAAACTGCACCTCAGTTAGTTAAAAATGTGAAAAATAATATTAATTTCAGTCGTCGCAAATTATAATAATTAAACTGTAATGTATCAAATTTTTTTTTTATTGCCTACAACATTTGCATATTCCCTTATTGAAAGTGATAATTGCCTAAAAGTTAAAAAACATATCCATAGTCTGAAAAAGGTGTAGATCACATTATCTATTTTACCTAACGTAAAATTTAAATTCTAACCTATTTGCGCTTTTCTTAACAAGTTCACATTTATAACTAATACATTTTCGCAGCTGAAACCAAATCGTCAGTGGTTCCTTCTCCATCATCAGCAACCAAAAGGGATGCGGGGTCCAAAAGAGAGCACACGAGGGTGAAAGGCAGGCCGCGGTCTGCTGACTATAGACTAATGTTCAACGACCCTAAGTGGCCTTATATGTGGTACTTGGTAAGTAGTCAGTTTAATACGCATTAATAATATGTTAGTAGCGCCACTATCACCTACATTTGTTATATAATCATTGCTTTACTTTTAACAGCGTCTTTCTCAAATCTTAGAACCCTTTAATTTGGGTTAGCTTATTATTACGTAATTTAAATATTAATAGCTTTAAAATTAGAATATGAATATTTTGTTATTATACGTGTTGTTTTGTTTGAAAGCCCTTTTGCATATTTTACTAAAGGTATTTATTTCAATTATAATACCTACATAAAATGGGACGGTACCTATATTTTGACGGTATATTTGTATAGGTTATAGTGCATCAATACTATATCATGCTTCACAATAATAATCTCTAACTCCGCATAAAGACTCCTTTATCCCCTTTACCTTTTACTTTAGAGTAACTGTCAAAGGAATAGATGAATACTTGAACTAATAAACGGCACGATACTGTAGTATTTCATTTTATTCACAAACCGAGATCTTCAGAAATACAGCTGGTAACCTATTAAAAACTCGAATTTCTATTACCCGAATCTTAAAACCCCGAAAACGGTTGTTAGAACTTTTAAAAGACAGATGTAATGAATGACAAATTTTTAAAATTCCTTTTTTAATTTCCCAGATCAATCAATTTCCAGATGCACCAAAACCAGATTTTTAAAAAGTATTTTTTTGTTTCCCGTATTCTCATAATACAGATCTCAATATACCAGATTCTCAGAATACTTTTTTTTGTTTCCCATCGTACCATTTTCCAAATAAACTATTGCCAAATTTTCATAATCTTTTTATTTGGTTCCCATATAATCGTATAACAGATAAACTATTGCCAGATTTTCATAATCTTTTTATTTGATTTCCATACAATCGTGATTATACCTTTACTATCGACTGAAAATAAACATTGTCAGTAAGTAAATTTATTGTTTTACTTGTCCATTACAGACCGGTTTTAGTGTCAAAGTCGACTCAGTAGGTTAGGTTTGAACTACGACCCCCACGCTAGAACCGACTCGCTATTGTTTTACTTGCCCATTACAGAAAGGTTTAAGTGTCAAATTCGACTCAGTAGGTTAGGTTAGGTTTGAACTGTGACCCCCTACGCACGAGCCGAGCGAGCGAAGCGAGCGTGCCGCGGCAGCGGCCGGCGAGTGCCAGAACCGACTCGCTATTGTTTTACTTGCCCATTACAGAAAGGTTAAAGTGTTAAAATCTATTCAGAAGGTTAGGTTAGGTTCGTGCTGCGTCCCCCTGGAAGGATTACGTTTTGCTGGATATCGTTTATTTGAATTTCAAAAATCTGGAAATTGTTTGTCTGGATATCAATTAACTGTATTTCAAAAATTTGTGTTTTAAAAATCTGGCTTTCGTGCATATGGATTACGGTCATCTGGATTTTGTGCATTTAGATTTTGTATGTCTGGAACTCATTCGTCTGGATTGTAAAACGTCGTTCAAATAAAGAAATGGGCAAATGAAATTCGGAGTTGCGATTATATGGAAAACAAAACTTCGAAATTTTAAAATTCGGGGTTATGAAAAAATGTCCAAACGTTTTCTGGATTATGATATTCGGAATATTAAAATTCGAGATTAAGATAGGTAACCAATACAGCTGCAGGACAGACACAATTTGCTTCATTTGAATTAATATAATTCTGCAATCTTCGTTGGTTCCTAAAGTTTAAAAATATTCATGCTCGTATATTTTGAGTTTATTTTAAACATCAAGAACGTTTAGAACATTTTCTTGAACTTATGGCTGGCATCCACTAGGCGGATCGGGCCGGGCCGCATCGCAACGCAAAAATACGCCGGCCTATGTTTTGTATGAAACATCGTCCATTAGCGACGGATCGGGCCGGGGCGGGCCGCAACGCATTGGCGGATATCGCTTCGCAGGCGGATTTCTGCCGGCGGTGCGCTGCGGCCCGGCCCGCCCTGACCCGTCTAGTGGACGCAGGCAGGCGGATGTGAGCGGCGAGCGTCTGTTAGATAAAATCCGCCTAGGCGGTCCGCCGCGCCCCGTACAGGTGGACGCAGGAGCAAACAGCGCGTCCATTAGAGACGGCCCGTTGCGATGCGGCCCGGCCCGATCCGCCTGTAATGGACGCCTAGCATTATTCTAAACATTTTCCCAACACAAGTAGCTGTAGTGCTTTTTACTACCTAGGTCTTTAATGTACAAATTCATTTAATTTGTTCCTCTCAATCTAGATATTTTATTTTGAAGATGTTTTCTAAAATAACTGAACTGAATGACTGAAGAAATTGTAATTATACGCAAGTATATTAATCAAAAAGTTATCCTTGTATAAATAATTCATATCAGCGAGCTATCAATACGATATTTCATTGTATATGTATGTCACACGTCCAAATCAAAAAGGATAAACGTGGACTGCAAATTCAATACGCAAAAGCCACACTGATTTTCCATCGGCTTAATACATTGACTGAAATAAGCCACACCTGAATATACATGGAAATCAGATACACGTGTCGAATTGGTGGCCCGAAACCATAAACATGAAGCGGGAAATATATCGAAAGAATTGACAATCATTTAAAGTACCTTCTATGTAGTGAGGGAATCATTAAACTGAATTCATATTATAATGATGTAACCGAGTCGATGGTATAACCTTAATATGTTTTTCTTTAATATTGATGTGAAGCTATTTTTAGCTTTAAATTAAAATATTTTCTTAAAAGGACTATAATACAATAAACATAAAAACTAAGAAGGTTGCCTGGCAGAGATGGCTTTGAGCCATAAGGCCGCCATTTGTACATTTTGAATGGTTTTGTTGTACTTTTATTTTATAAGACTCTTGTACAATAAAGAGTAAATAAATAAATAAATAAATAAGAATTAATTACATAAAGTACCCATTTAAACATCAATTATATATTTTTGTTCGCGTGTAATTTCACAATCAGTATTTTCCATCCCCTATTTCACTTTGAAGTTTAAGCTCTTTTGGTACACGTAACATATGTTAGCAAACATAGTAACATTTGCGCTGTAACATTAGAAGGGATTCCATATTAACATAAATGTTTTATCTATTATCCGTCTAATGTTATAATTCGGAAAGTTTGACGTGGATGAGACTATTAGATAATCTATAAATTTAAAATAAGTCTTTAACAAATCAATCAATTGCCTTAAAAATTATAGAAAAAGTGGTCGTACTAATTTTCACAGTAGTAACATATTTTTCATGCGTTTATATCAACGGAAACTAGCATATTATAAAAACTGCATGCTTCTACATTACTAAACCTAGTAAAAATCATATAAGTACAGACATTGCATTAGTTCTGCTGATCCTACATCTAAAATAATGTCACTTGATTGCTACTGAGACACTTTCCCATTAAAAATGATTGTTATGACCAGCAATCAAATGTTCATCCCACGAGCAATGACCAACGAGCCAATCTACCATATTTTTAATCAGCGTTACGTAGATTAAATCGCGTGTATATAAAACTGAAGGTAACTCTGATTAGTATCTTGTACATGGTACATGAAAGTGACTTGTCGTGTAAAAGGTAATTTTCCACCTCATTACCCACCTGTTTTCTCGTAATGAAGATCTTCTCATCTCCGACCTTTGCCTCCATTTACTAAATGTTAACGTTAGGAGTGTTTAGATGTTTGATAAACGTATAATTTTCTCGGCTAATTAATCGAGTTATACACGCTGTGCGCTCATTAAAAGCTTATTTTAGATCTTATCTTTTGATGCCGCGTTCAGAGTCGTGCTCACGTTTCAGTGTATTGAAAATTATTTATTCAAATTATGTTTATTTGTCTTGGATTGTATAGAGAGAGGATATTATGTAATCTGCCTGTGTTATAGAGACTTTACTTACTTATGTATATAATAATTGAATAGTATATAATAAATAGTTCTTAGCATATTATATATATAGGCATGTTAATATTAACACGTATATTATACTATCCACTTCAATGAGACATAAAGTTAATCCTTTTTACTTTTAATCCTTTTGTGATTTAGCATTATGCAATCTAAGCTATTCTGTACAGAGTAAATAAGACTCAGAAACATAATATTATAAAAGCATTCGAATTAAAATTCACCCGAAATGAACATGTTAAAATGAACAATGATATTATAATTAACTTTCAATGTTTTTTTCATAATAATAAGATTCTAACCTACATCCATATTTCATTATTAATATGAAACACTTGTTACATCCTACAGCTAAGATTAAAGACTAATTAGAGAGATTCGCTGATAACAAAGATGACGTGAGATATTGCTCTGTGATTGCAAAATTATCGCCTTCATGAACTAATGAATTACAGGAGTATCCACTGCGTAATATATTAACTAAAGACGTAGTTCTATAATTGCCTCACAGTAATGGATGTGCTACAGTTTATCTTGTCGTATTGTGCAATTAATTAAAGTAACAGTGCAGTCACATTAATAATATAATAATAGATAAATCTATAGAAGTAAGAACTTATGTTTTATTTTATATCTATTGCTATTTTGACATCCGTTTGTAAAGGAATAATTTAAGAAAACTGAATATACAATATATAATGAAATGATTCATATACTTGAAACAATCGATTTTGTTAAAATTATCCATATGATTTAATTCATTAAAACGAATAAAACTGAAACTATTTGTATGGATATTAGTTTTAAAAACAATGAAAGGAGGTTAACATCTTAAATTTTTTAATGCTGGCCGTTAAGAAGATGATTAAAACAACAGAAGAAGCACAGACTGTTCTTTTTTTAAATAAGCCGCGAACTGCGCGCAATATTAAAACAAAAGCAGCATTGTTAACTCTGTTAAAGTCTACGTTTAGTTGCCAATTTAAGATTTAAGTATTAAATTATAGTTGATGAATTTTTATTTTTATTATTTTTATTTTTATAGAACCGAGGTGGTGGATTAGACATGAACGTAATGCCGGCGTGGCGGGAAGGCATCACTGGTCGAGGCGTAGTCGTCACCATATTGGATGACGGACTGGAGACGGATCATCCAGATTTAATAGCCAACTACGTAAGTACAGAATTGTTATTATAACTATTGTTTTTAGTTTTTTTTTTGTCTGAAATAAAAAATAATCGGATAAAAATCTTTATTAAAACTATGCTATCAAAGCTTTTAGAAAACATATTTTTTACTACCATCAAAGAGAATTGATACCAGTTAAACAATTTTTATCTCACCCATAAACTGATACGACAATTCCAATGGAAAAATTCGGCGACTCTAAATCTTTTCGGTTGTTGACGAGACCAGCCGGAACAAACGAGGTAAAAGGATTTACAAAAACAAAACTTGTATTTTTCCAACCGTAATATGTTGCCAACGTAATTTTAAATCAAAATTTAAATGTGAAACAAAGATTTTCTGTATAACGTTAAAGTGCAATATTTTATGTTACAGGAAAAAGCTTTCCTTGTTCATCTTCCTTTTCAAAATTCTAAGTAAAATTACTGTGTATATTTTATAATGTAGATATTATTATCGTTTTAACAATAAAAGAAAAGAATATCAATTTTTTCCATTTCATATAAATTAACTCATAATTAATAGATATGAAATCAACACGTTGTTCAAATTGTCGTTAAAATCGTAAAAGTAAGTTTTTCATTAAATTCCCAGATTTTCAAAACTTTCATGCACACTAATGACTTATACGTGCAGCTTTGTTCGATTTAAAAATGTACTGAGTTTAACTTAAAATTATTATTCAGATAGTGAATAGTATGTTCTATGTCTAACAACTAAATGGACATCGTCTAGAAATTACTGCACATTTAGAACATAAGTCCGAATGCAGTCATTTGGTCGAACGTAGGTACGCATCCAAATTGGCTTTTTGCTCAAAGTTTAACTTCTGTGCCACAAAACCTCCTGTTCCAAATTGCTATTTCTCTTTAGTATTGGTCAACGTGTATTGATGATATTATGCTAATAGAATGCACAAAAACTACAATACTTATTTGTTTGATTTAAATAATGTGTTCTATAAAGTAAGGAATAATGTATCATTTTTATTAAAACCATAGATACTATTTCTGGCGCCAAGCATAATAAAATTGTTCCTATGGGGGTTCTATATTTCCAAATGCGAAACTGTGAGCTAACATAGAGATAAAACTCTAATAGAACGAAACTCGTTCACTTATCTTTACGTACAGATTGCAGTTTTGTTGTTCAAATTCCCACTGCCGCTATGCTGACATTTCGCTTTGTACAATTTGAACTTAATGGACTTTTATCGATTTTCGTTTAAAGAATCCGAATATATTCCAGATGAAATCTACTGCGCGATTACAGTTTGTTCAATCAAAATACTGTTTGGTATAAGATATAGCTTTTAGGTTTGTAGATTAGATAATAGGTATTACTATCGTTAATTTTAATCTTTACATTTGGGTCTCTAGAATTAGGTAGGTCTTATTAAATAGACATACCTACATATATATTACTAGGTGAATATATAAATGTAATCAATTTACGTTTATATATAAAGGCATCCCACGGTTTAGGAAATTTGTTGATATTAAATAAAAAGCGCGATTGATATCATTTCATCATAAGAAAATTAGTGTCCGACCGAAACTGGTTTCCAGGCCGAAACCGAAACCGAAACCGAATGTTCGGCCGTGGCTTCAGTTTCGGCCGAAACCGAAACCGAAACCGAAACTCACGTGGTCAAGTATGAAATTTCTAAAAATACTGAACTTTGGTGCATTTTACCTATTATTTTGCCTTAATTAGGGCGTGAAATGAAAACACAGTATATTAAATTTGTTGTAATCATTTATTTAATGTATAATAAAAAAAATATTATTTTTAAAATATTAATAATAACAATTTTAATTTTTATTATTTTTTCAAATTAAGTTCTCAGTAAAATCAGTCATCTAAATCAAATCAGTAATTGTTAGTGTTACTTTAAATACTAAGTTTTGGTATTTTGAGATCTTTCTCTTTATTAAAGAGTCTTTAATGCTTTGGATTGGTATTTGTACTTAGAAGAATAATCAGTCTCTTTTAGGTACCTCTTATATAAAAATAATAATTATTAATTACTATTACACCCAGTTCCAATCTCAACATAGATAATAAAAAATTGTTTCCACCAGCGTGGGTCAACCAACGCTTTGACAGCGTCCGTCAATGCGTTGCCGAGGAAAACGAAGTTAGGCGAGCGTGAACGTGTGTGAACTAAGTTCACTGAACTTGCGAAATAAGATTCGGTTTCGGCAAAAGTTTCGGCCGATTTTGGCCGAAACCGAAACTGCGGCCGAAACTTGATTTTTGGCCGAAACTCGGCCGAAACTGAAACCGAAACCGAAAGTTCGGTCGGACACTAAAGAAAATTACACTAATAATTTTCCCGAACATTTTATTTAATAAAAGCGAAGATCTATGTCACGGTTCAATCATCAACTTTTACTTCGTTATTTACTTATTTTATAAAAAAAATAACAAGACCAGAAGGCCTGAGCCCATACTGTACTATGACTTATTCAGAGATTCACCGTTTGATTATGAAAACAATGAAAGTGATGAAGGTTTCTCTGAATGCAAGCCGTTAGCTGATACTTCCAGCATCGGACGTATAAATGATCGCTTTTACCATCCGATATCATGAATATTCTCTTGTGAGCTGGAATATATTTCCACCGGCTCTGCGAGTTATACGTCTCGTTCTGGTGAAGTTGTGAACGCCTCGATTTATGCCTGTTTTACGGTTTCGCATAACTGCAAAAACTATCGTGTAGTTCGGTAACAGGATATGGACGTTGTAAATTATTTTAGTTGTGACATACGATACAAAGCGTATTCTGTACGATATGCTTGTTTAAATTGCAAGATTTAAAAGTGTTTCTTTTAATGTGAATAGGTCCTCAGTCCTCACAGTATTATGTTTATTGTAACTTTAAGGAAATAACAAGGCATCTACGAATATTCATTTTATTTCATGAGCGTTACTTTGTGCTACTTAATGCTAGCTCAAATACCGTTGTCATGTTATTTCACAAGATAATCAAACTTCATTGAAATATGCGTAGATCTCCAGTTGGTACCCACTCTTCATACTGAATTATCTTCCATATTATGTACAAACGTTTGTCGTTTTGTAAATTGCATCTTTTTCCCAGGATCCAATGGCGTCCTACGACGTGAACTCGCACGACTCGGACCCGCAGCCGCGCTACGACATGATCGACTCCAACCGGCACGGCACGCGCTGCGCGGGCGAGGTCGCCGCGACTGCTAACAACTCGCTGTGTGCTGTCGGTGTGGCGTATCAGGCTAGTGTTGGGGGTGAGTGCTTCATTCCTTGGAGTAGTTGGTACAGGGTTCAATGACGTCATACAACGTGCAGCCGCGGTACGACATACATTACATTATAAAGGCAGGTGACCAACACTGTTCCATGAATACACATTGTATTGTTGAATTTCAATTGCGTTAAGTATGATACATATTACGAAAAAATTTACAAACATACAAAAAATGTATCTTTATGTGAGTTCTATAGTTTACAGAGACATTACACTAATATTAACTAATACATAACATTTCAAAGTGTAGTATTTCAAGTTTCAATAGCACACACATATCTGATGTCCAATTAACCTCCACGTCATAATTTAATCGCGCTAAGGTCCTGTTAATGTTATTGCAATTAATGTGGTAATTAACTGCGGTACATATACATATGTATTTATAATGCTACCGTATTTATTATTCATGCTAATATTATAAGATAAATATTATTTCATTAGCTTTCCCTATAATTGCGTATTTGAATTAACAGACGATTAACACATTTTGGACCAATTTAAATTGCTATTTACCCATGAATTATCTCTTCACGTATTTTATATTATATTTTCACGAGGGCTCTTAATCGGTTAAGTGAAATTTAAATAATTAGTTATTTAAAATGTTTAATGAATCAATCGTCTCCAGGACGTGTGAGCTAAATAATGAATTGGCAATCGCAATGAGCATCCGGGGTTCACATTCTGGTCAGGGCAATTGATTCGTTTGACCAGCAATTAAAATTACTATTGTTGGTTTCATAGAACTGTATACAATGTAGATCTTCTGATCTTTCAGCTTTTATAGATTTACCTATTCAATTGTCCCCATGAATAATTATAATTCAAGAAATATTGAGCTTTAGGTACTAGCCATCTTTGGAAGCATTGGTGTCAATCATATCAAGTAGATGTAATTAATATACAATCAATCCAATTTGCACGAACAGACGGTGCCACTATTAATACATAGTATATATTATACGCATAAGGGCAATCGCCAGTCCCCGAACTGTGACACTATTGTTAATTACGTGAGAATTAAACTAATTGGACCATTCGGTTGATATGTTACGAGTCTGTTGTGGACCAGTACAATGGGGACCATATCAATATTAATTACATTCAGACAGGAACTTGTTAATTAAGTATTATATTTATAAAAGTTTCAGGGACATTCCTGTGGGTAATAAGTTATGGTTTTGATGTAATTTGATGAAAATTACATAATTTAACTTGTTCTATTAGATTTTGCCAATGTGTCAAGTTGTAATACATATTAATATCAACTTCGTAATAAACGATACCATTACTTAAATATTTAAGGTTTTAAGCGCCTCTTAAAATAAGTGCTATCATGTCAAAGATCCTCTAAAAGACGAGCGACATATGAACAACAGGAAAAAAGCTCGTAAAAGCACCATCGCGTGTATGTTGCGAAGATGCCGACGCTGCATCGCTCCTACATGTTTATTAATTTATGATAATTCGGCTTTAACGCCGCAGTTATTCCAGCATCTCCTGAAATTATGCAAATTAATTCCCCCGTTTTGTGAGATGAGAGCACTAAACATTTATAAACACCTCTTTATAGGGTTATCTTGGTTCAAGGAGTTGCCCGTTAAATTAATACCAGATCTAATTATATTGACCAATATATTTGCATATATTCTTGTTATTTAAATAAATTGTTATGATACATACTTTTGCTTTATTTTTATCCTGTTCTTATATACGACGATTCTATACGACGTTGTTATAAAGTATGTATTATTCAATATCGGTTGTAACATTCCAATTATATTCACGAATTTATTTATAAAATTCTGCTTGTGGTTATTATTATAATAATTTATTATCATACTTTAAGTTATTTTTATACGTAGCTGTCATAAGCTATGTTTTTTTAATTACTGATTAAAAATTAAAATTAATACTTTAATGTTATTTAAAAGAACCGTAGATAGATTATGACAAATTATTATTAAAAATATGCTGTAACTTCGATTTTCTAAAACTAGTTAGGTATTCAGCTAAAAGAGAAAAGTTTTTCTCTCGGGTATAAAACGGTGATTTCACTGAAAAGTCATATATAATAGCGTAACCTAGCAAACGCTTTGGGGAAAAGCAATATTCCAAACGGGAAAAGGTTAAGCTATCACCATACAATCGTTATATGCGAAACTCACAAACCCTTTTTTGTTTGAAAGTGTTTATAATAAATACCTCGTATCTTATAACTATAAAATAAAAATGGTAATATGTTATCTCTATGTATAAAAATGAATCCATATTTCCCTAGGTCAGGGCATGACGCGTGAATTGAACCGTGAACATCAGGCTGGATCGATTTCGATAATTCTTTTTTTAATTATATTCCTTGAAATACGAGGATGGTTCTTATGGAGAGAAATCGTAAACATGTATCACGGGCGAAGCCGGGGCGGACCGCTAGTAATAATATAATATTCTATTTCGCACGTCAACATCGTCGTAACTAGGTTTTGGCACATTTCACGAATTCTCAGGAGTAACAAGTATTTACTTCCAGGTGACCTGTTTTCGTGTTCATGATTTATTTTGGGATAACAATATCACGCCAATTAGAACAAAATAGTTACAGTAACAAGTTAATATTCAATTTACAATTTATTGAATTATTTGACAATACATTTACGCATAATTACTATATTGTTAGAATACGAATAGTGATAAGAATTAGTGATTTAATATAACCACGCACGAGAGCCTAATACAATTCCTTAATTAAATAATTAGCTGTTAAATTAGATTTCAGTCGGTAAATTGGATTCATAATAGCATCGAGTAGCAAAACATCCATTCGTATGCAATTAAATTTGCATAATTAGAAATTTGCAGGTTAATAAAGACATTTGGGAGTGTACCAAATGTATACCAACTAATTCCATTAAATAGGTATTTGCATTAATACTATGAGGCTGGCTTGAGTGTAATGTCTGCTTCTATATTTGGAAGTTATTCACATGATTCTAGTCGACTTAACTCAATAAAGAACGAAGCGTTATTGCCGATCAAAATAACAGTGATATTCCATTATTCTCCCCTTTTAGAAAATTATGTTTCTATTTAAATATCGTTGTTGTATTTGAATTTCTGCAAATCGAAAACTAAATCATATTTTATAACGTTCAAATTAATTAATATTAATTGAACTAAAAACCAAAAGCCATAATCTCGCCCTTTAAGAATTGACCGCGGGTGGTTTGGCGATGAATCTTTAATGTAAGCCTGATTGAATATTCCAATAGTCCGATCAAAGAATATTCAATTTCATCGAGTCGAACCTCGTAAAACCTTAGACGAGTATTAAGTGATCAATTAACAAGTTCTTGAATAACGTCCATTGTAATGTAATCAAAAATTAATTAATTTCGTTAAACTTTAACTTTGAGGGATAAAATGTCGTAATTCGCAAATTACTGTTAAAACAAAACGTTCATATCATATTTATATCAGTTGATTTGCTTAGGTTTATATTATATCAATGTTTTTATGTTTGTAATTCGACAGTTTTATTTGTCTACAGTCTAGACTCTAGCAAGACCGATTGAGGCGAAAAACAGTCTAGGACTATAACTATAAAATGAAATAACTTTTACTGACGCAATATCACATTATATTGTGAGTATATAAACATGTCGCATTTAACTGTAAATGTGAGTTGAATGCAATCATTTATCAAGAGTTTACTAACTTGTTATTATCACGATACCAAAATTCCTTTGTAGTTATAGTACAATAAGAGCAGGTTACAACGCTTGCGGATCCCTGATAGTCTTCTTGACCCTTTTTTACGTATTTTATGAATTTTTATACACTATCGAACTATTTAATTTATAAGCGCTTATCTTAAGATATTCAGCAGTTGTTTAATCAGCAGTAGATAAATAATTTTCTCATCTCCTCCCCATAGGTGTCCGCATGTTAGACGGTGACGTCACAGATGCGGTCGAAGCCCGGTCTCTCAGCCTTAACCCGCAGCACGTGGATATTTACAGCGCGTCCTGGGGACCTGATGATGATGGGAAGACCGTGGATGGACCAGGGGAACTGGCTACTAGAGCTTTTATTGAGGGAGTTACTAAGGTATGTTGAGATTTATGATGTCTGTTTAACAACTATTGGTAATATGCATATTGCTAATGAAGATATATTGCAAAAGAATGATGATGATGTTTCAAAATGATGGTGGACGGTGTGCCCATGTTTCTACAGGATTTTTTAATGAGCTAAATCGTGAAATCTTTAAATATATATTATTTTATATGTCACGTTATTTTTACAATATTTATAACCGTGTTAACCTCACCATACCTCAATCATAAGACTACAAAAAATAAAATGTAAATTGGTCTGTAGTTTCAAAAATAGAAATTCATCAAAGTGGCTACGCCAAAAAGCAAGTATAACTAACACTCAGACATAGAGCAAGTATAGAGAATTTATGTGTTTAGTTTTCGTATTAAAATTTACTACGTACGATTATCGGAATCGTGTAATAAGGCGGGCTTAGTTAGGGCCTTTATAGAAGGCGTTACTCTGGTTATTTATAGTGACTACAGGGGTCAGAAAATAGTTTCGCAAGGGACGAAGGAAACACTGCTTGCTGTTATATTTAACATAAATTTCCACGTAATAGTCTCGTAAAAAAGGTCACTGACAAACAGTATATTTTACTTGACCGTCACGTACCTACTTGTACTACGTATATGAAATATCGGCATTGTTAAGATTTTTTCTGCATTTAATTACATAATAAATTATTTAATTTAACATTAATTTTCTCAGACAAAATATTCCTATTGTTTGATGTTTTATCATCGTTTTACCAACTTTTTTAATTAATTTATACGAATTGTATAAATAAATATTATATTAAGTAGGTATGAGAGAAATTGCATACTTTAAAATCTTGAAAAATTTATAGTTCTCTTAGTATATTGTAAAATCTCATTACAGGAATTATGCACAAAATTTGCTCTTGAAATATTTATTATTTGTAAAGGTGAAGCATATTAAGCGGGGTACACTTGTCACCATGTCCTAAGCAAACCTTTGCCTTGTTACGAATAAATTTACATAGAAAACATTTCATCTTTAAATATATGGGGCTTAGGGATTAAAATTAAATATATATTATTTTGTATTAAATCTTTATCTAGTATTTAATAAAAAGTAGAGTTTATGTCGTTCGACATAAAATGGTTAAATAGAATAAATTGTTTTAATTCCCAGTTGGTACTAAATTCATGAGTAAATTATGAAAATTACCCAATCAGTAATTTATTATTAACAAAGGGCAGAGTATTAATAAGCCCTCTGCAGAAACACTTCTCTATTCACTTTTAATGAAATGTCACAGCTGTTTTAAATTCGCAACTTGAATTTAAAGCCTTCCACTGTTATAGGAAATTACAATTTGAGTACTTGACATAGAGTCGATTTTGGTATATATTCCGATAGCAATTTAGCAAACGTAGTAGCGCCGAGTCGGCAGCTACCGAGGCGGGAATAATTTCTTTAATGATGCAATTATTTTCACTAACAATTTCCCATACTATATGGTCAAGATATCATAAAATTTACATAATAGAGTCATCCGTTTCAGTAACGTTCATCCGAGCGCGGATTTATCTTGTCGTCGGCTTAGACGTTTTATTAGTTTACCGAAGTTAATATATTCGTTACGAAAGCAATTTCCGCGGATTGAGGACATTATTTTTCATTCACAGTCACTATGTGGAGATTGCGAACATAATGTAAAATATGGAACTGTTTAACGTTAAAACGAAATAAATTTAATAGGTCTTTCGTATAAAAGGATCGTAGTTTATTGCTATTATACCTTTCGTTTTACTTATTCATAATTTTCATTGGAATTTATTTCCAGCTGTCTGCCATGGCACGGGCCAACTGTAGTCATTAATTTTACGGATATTTTTATTCTTATTCCCGAGAGATGCAGTTCCTGCACAAATCACTTGTAGTAATATATTTTAATGAAATACTAGTTATTAATGGCATTACAAATAAAAATTGTGGATAATAATTGTAAAGTTTGATACCACGGGCTTACACCTCAATACTCTTAAATAACAACATAAGCTTTCATTCAACCACTTCATCTGCCATATATTTTGCCAAAATTGCTAAAAAATATCTGTGAAAGTAAATTCATAGACAAAAAGCACTATTTTATTAAACGAGGTTAATGGTTTTGAAGATAATCTTCAATATTGTTAGTTACAAACTTTACCTCTAAAATATTAATATAGAATACAGATGAATAGAAAATCTATATTTTAATCAAAAATCTACATAAATTGTATAATGTTGAATAAAGAGTAATAACTCGTTCGTGTTATTTATGTAACAACCTACACTCAAGAAATAAATTTATTTACATGATTTATATTTAATTTATTATGTACGCATTATGAATGTGGCGGCACATGAGCAAATTCAATTAATTTACTGATAACTTCGTTTCATTTCACATTTGCCGTCAACTTGTGGGTGCCGTAGCTTGACAAGCGCTTACAAACTTAACAAACAACTCTTAAGTGTAATTTGTTGTTTCTAACTTATATCCAATTAGGTTTGAGGTTATATACCACATTTATGAGTAAAAGGTTCATTAATTCCTACATTTGATATTCCAACCAGCTTTGTATTCAAAGCTTGTCAATGATTGATGTCGGTATAGTATAATTTATTAGATATCTTTATATGTACTATACTAGATTTCCGCCCGCGACTTCGCCCGCGTTTGCAAAGGAAAACCCGCATAGTTCCCGTTCCCGTGGGATTTCCGGGATAAAAACTACCCTATGTGTTAATCCAAGTTACCCTCTATATGTGTGCAAAATTTCATTGTAATCGGTTCAGTAGTTTTTACGTGAAAGAGTAACAAACATCCATACATCCATACATCCTTACAAACTTTCGCCTTTATAATATATATTAGATATTAGATATTAGATAGAAGGGTAAAAGATTTTATAAATACTCTGAAAATAAATCTGCTAACTATCTACACTTGAACACTCTATTGCGCTTCCACTCCACGAGAAAGTAAACTATCAATTACTGACATGTGATACGTTTACCCGGATCGTTCAATATAAGAGGTACATGCTTTTTGAACCCTACGTAAATGTATTAAAGTTCATTATCATTATTCTGATACATTTAACTCAATTAACCTAGGTGAGGTCTGAGAGATAATACATTATTTTGTGTTCAGATAACTAATCCTAATATGGGTTGAAAGTATCACCTTTAGCAGTAATAATATTATCTACCTATCGAGAAATAAGAGCTTATCTTTTAAGTTCAATTAATCCTACTTTAATTTTGCTTTCTATTGAATTTAAATATGTAAGCCTTGTGTATCACTGGAATTTGTCATTTACCATCGAAAAATGGCTGCAGCATTAAGAAAATCCCTGTATTATAAAAAGATAACAATAAAGCAGAGGGGAGAATCTCGTATGTTCTCCTACGTGGCGTCAACAAATGATTGAGTAAAACGAATGTGAAGCACCATCAAAATTCATCCGGCTATCCTTTGTTATATAATATGTATTTATATCCGGTAAACATTACATCGGATAAAATGTTAATGAAGTCGCTTTGACTTGTTAGTTGTTTATTTTGTGGTACGTTTAGTGGTTTATTGAATTTTTCATTTGAAATACGTGTATAGCTTTAAAAGTCACGTGCAAACTTTTTTGTTGATAAATAAATAAATATGGCCCTAAGTTGCATAATATTCTCATTCACTATACCTACAGTTATAATCACAACCTTTAAATACATTGATTTCTAAAGAAAATCCATTAAATTAAATTTTAATTAGATTCCACAAAGCCAATATTAGGTGCAATATTCTTAGACGTGTAAGTGAAAAATATTTCATTATTTATGATACACTTAACACACGCCAATCTGGGGTGGTGTTTGTTATATTCTCCCTATTTTGTAGCTAACTGAAGGGGAATATTCAAAGTATCAATCATATATTGTATTGAACAAAAGCTCATTTAAAGCTTCAATATTTGTTCCTTTACTTCCGTGTTTAGTTGTTTATATTTACTTTTCTATAAATTATACACTATCTCTCACTATTCAATTTTATACTGTTATGAACCGGTGGTAAATATTAAATTTTAGGTATGTATTTTGTCGATTCAAAAGCGCTTCTAGAAGAAGTCTAATTGAATAAATATATGTTTTAGCTTAAAAGAAATGTATTTTCAACAGGGTCGTAACGGCAAAGGTTCAATCTTCGTCTGGGCTTCCGGCAACGGAGGCAGAGAACACGATAACTGTAACTGTGATGGTTACACCAACTCAATATGGACCCTCTCGATATCCTCCGCGACGGAACGAGGCGAAGTGCCCTGGTACTCAGAAATGTGCAGTTCGACCCTCGCGGCTACTTATAGCAGTGGTGCTATTAATGAGAAACAGGTATTTTATGTTGTTTTCTCTATATTTTATTGTAACTTTATAAATATCACATGTGACCTGATATGAATAGCTATATTATGGGTCCGTTTTCATTTTAATTTACTTGTAGGTACTTCTTTATATTTATAATTATATGACGGCTATCAATTATTCGAATGCTATTTATGGCAATAGAATTTATTTATAACGCATTACGGTAAATTATTTATAGTTAACATATGGTAAAATTATTAATGAAGAGGTGCGATAGGAAATCCAGAGGGATATAGTTAGTGACACTGACCCTTGCGTGAGATTATGAGATGAATCCTCACAGTGACAGTGTGTTTAGGTTACACCTGTGCATGATATTTTGGGTCAAAAAGGATTTCAGTATGTTTTGTAAGTTTGTTGTTGTATAAGAGATACGAGATTTGCTAGTTTGGGATAATACGATGTGTGAAATATCAGAGATTATTTATTTACTTTAAGTAGGTATCATGTTTAACAGTATTTAAAAATTTCTTTATAATAGATGTAATAGTGCTCTTTAAAAAAGGACAAGTGACAGTATTTATCACAACATGTTTTAATATAACGTAGATGTAGAGTATAAAACTATATTAAAAGAAGTGCAATTCAAGTTGCGAGTACACAAGAGATGACATTCACAAGCTCCGACAATCTTTATTACATTGCTGTTGCGTGAATGCTTTGCTGTCAAAGAATTCATATCTTTGAGTGAAAAATTGTGTAATTCAAAATAGTTTTCATAGCCAGACTGCGACCTAAATTCTTATTTTGATATGAATATTAAATGTTATTATATGCTAAACATTTAAACTAGTTTGACATTTAGTGTATTACAGAGATGTTTAGTAAACTTTCATATCCGTGCAATATCCGAGTTTATTTATATTAAAAGCGAGCAATAGCGTTCACCATTTGCGAACACGAGCTCAAAAGAGCAACCCCATTTGGCAAATATCTGCTGAATAAACATTTCCATTCACAAAGTAGATCGCGGCGCAAAGAATGGACGCGCTAACCACAGCAGCAACATTGTAATCGGGAAAATCGCGGTCTAATGCATGTTTGCGTTTGTTTGCCTTCCCCGTACGTATTAGTTTAATCGAACTCTATTTAACTAATGGTTTTCTGAGCGCACACATGATGATATAACTTTTTCACGCCTTTAGATATTGACCAAGATTAATACAATCCTGACAATCGTCAGAAGTGGTCAACATTCTTCAACATTCGACTAATCTGGCTCATCGAACAAACGTAATAATATGCCTACCTACTAATTTTTCATTTTTATTTTTAAAATACTTATACAACTCATGAGAAATTTCTTCTTACGAATTTCAGTTAATCCACGTTGGTTTCTTTTATTTATTGCGACCTTTTTAGTAATTTCTTCCAAGCAGCAATCTGTAGATAGAAGTATTTATGTAAGAAGGCACATACTGTAGAGAAGATGGTCCCAATCCCTACACTTACAATCTATTTGTGTTTATCAAATAAATTGGGATGGCCCTCAAAGTATCTGTTTACAGTACAAAGGGTCTGATGACATTAATGACCATACTGACGACTAAGACGATGTTTGAATAATAATTTGTTTTTATTTTCATTCAATAAAATTGTACACAATATATGAAATTTAAAAAAAGGAACAACCTGCCACAGGGCAATATTGGTATTGCACACTTAATTCGTTCCTTAAGTGTGATGTGTATAAGCAGGGGCAATTAAGAAAACAGTTGAAATTGCTCCGATCGCCGACCAACCGAGATTGTTCCAATATTGCCCGTGCGGCAGGTACGTGAGTAGCCGGCTTTATCACTTTGTACCGATCTCTAATGATGACGACACTGATGATGACAATTATTATAATAACTAGATTTCCGCCCGCGGCTTCGCCCGCGTTTTCAAAGGAAAACCCGCATAGTTCCCGTTCCCGTGGGATTTCCGGGATAAAACTTATCCTATGTGTTATTCTGATGTATAAGCTATATTGTGGTAAAGTTTCATTCAAATCCATTCAGTAGTTTTTACGTGAAAGAGTAACAAACATCCATACATCCATACTTAGAAACTTTCGCCTTTTTAATATATATACATATTAAGATAAGATAAGATATTAAGATATTAAGATTACTATGATGACAATCATCATAATGGTACGTTTACACCAGGTGGTAACAACGGACCTGCACCACTCGTGCACGACGGGGCACACGGGCACGTCCGCGTCCGCGCCGCTCGCGGCCGGCATCTGCGCGCTCGCGCTGCAAGCCAACAGGGAGCTCACGTGGCGGGACATGCAGCATATTGGTGAGTACTAGGGAACTAAGTTAGAATGCTTTTATACTATAATGTACAATATTGCGCCACTTATTTTTTTTTGTGAATTATAGTGTACGTTGTAACTTAGCACGTAATATGTTATGGTGTAAAAACAAATGATATTGCACTATATCGCATGTTGTAGGTACATTTTACACGATATTGTGCACATCTACAAACATGTCTCGATTCGGACATCCCATTGTTATGAATATGAATAACCCACACAGGTTACATTATAAACCATAGCGTATATTATATGCTTAAACTTTGCATTTCTTATTTATAACTCTTGCGGTGATCTTTACTGGCCAGCACATAATATTATCACACTAGCATTAGTTATAAATTTTGATACTCACCTATGTAACGCGCAATAAACAGAACTAATAACAATATAAGCTATATTAAAACTATCAAAAGCTCAATATATCAGTTTACAGTTACTTTAGAACTTACTATTGGATAATTGAGATGTCTAGAGCTCATAATATTAGCCATCAGAACTCTGATAAGTAATATAATAGAATGATTGCTTTTATTAGATCTAAGCCAATCGACGGGAGACCTCGCGTCTGAAGTTACTAATTTTGATGTATCTAAATAACTTTTGCCGATTCCTATGATCATGGATACACACACACACACACCCCCATACGTACACACTACCACAACACTACCTAAACATCAGCATCTACACATTCTCAGTCCTCTGTGTCTAAAAAATAATTTCTAAAATATTTATATAATTTAATTGGTTAAAATTTATGATTAAATATTTACTAACGTTTTGTTTGAATAACGTTGGAAATATGTACGTGTATCGAAAATTCTATAAATTTCAGTAAAACAGTAATGTGAATAATTTAAAGCTAATGTTTACTTTTTTTTTATAAAACCGTATATTGTATGTTTTATAGCTTAGTTAATTACAAAATTATTGTCCATAATATTAAAATATTGTGAGAAGTGTACGGTATAGATCAAAATTGTAATTGACTTCAATAACATTGCATCAATTTTTATGTCAAGACATTATCTCGAATAAAAGATGGGAAGATATTTACGCAAGTAATGTATCAAAGCTTTACCAAAGACATTGTATGGCTTTGAAAAGTAGAAATAAAAGGGTGTCAGAAATATACGTGTTTACGACGTTACTCCACTTTTTATGATCAGTGACACAAAAATCTCAACGTGCGCCTGTAAGGGGAACAACGTCAGGAGGGAAAATAAAACGCTTGCAATTACATTTCCAACATCGAAACAGAAAAATATTTTAAAAACATCAGTTTCGCTGTTTCCACTCGACTTAAGGCGCACCGTCTTAACTATTCTTTTAAGGTAGATAAAATCGTCTTACCTTCTTAGCAGAAAATGCTTTCAAAGAAAGATTTCGCGCGAGATGAACGCTAATCCTATTTACTTTTCCAGCTCTCCCTGACATGTTTCTTATGTGTGAGATAAAATACCAGAAAAGCTTTCGCAATATTCACTTTATGACGCAGTTATTTTCAGTAATCAGCAGAGCTATATCTGTTTTATCCAAGTTCATCCGGATTACTACAAAAAGCCATTTTTCCAGTTAACATCTTTTTGTTTGGGATCAAAATGGATGGAGCGGCATAAATGTTTAATAGACTTTTAAGGGCAGATAACTGTATGTGTGATATTAAATCCTTTATGCGTTTTAACATGGTTTTAACTCTTTATGTTTCACTTTTAAAATTGCTAATAGGGCTGTTTACGGACCGTAGGATGACCAAAATTTCAGGTTTTATTTACTTATTGAAGGATTATAGTCTGATAAAAAAATGGAATGAAAAATGTGATTTCAAGCAAAATTATGTGATTGTTGTCTCATTGGATCAACAACAATTTAATATTTTTTTCTTTATTATCATTTCCTAATTTTATTTTACCGGATTAATCATAAATTGGAAGAAAACATTTTATTCCCTTCATAAAACGGGTAGGTATTAAAATCCATTATTATCCTAAGGGCCGATTTTTCAATGCTTGGATAAAACTTATCTGTCCAATAAAGTATTACACGATAATATTAAAATGTCACGTAAACTGTCAAATACGGGCAATTAGAATACGTTTTTAAAATGGTAGTTTTATACATTATTCGACGAATAAGTTTTATCCAAGCATTGAAAAATCGGCCCTTAAGTGAACTACGAGTATAGTGATAGCATTTGATAGCATTTGTTCCTATTGAATCAGATTTCCCCGCGTCAATCAATATTACTACTATGAGTAAGGGGTTTTTTGTTGATTTTCCTAGAATTAGAAGTATTATATTCCTTCCAATTAAACTAATATTCTATTCATCACAATTGAACTATAAATCATGGTTTTATTTCTGTTCTTTTCATTCCTTTTATGTAACAAGAAACGTGAATTAATCTCTGCTACAGATGTCCAATTAACGGAGTTTTATACAGATGAATGTCAATACTGTTCCATGTCTAAATTCATTCTCATTATTTCTGATTTACGAACTTCGAGTAATATGTGAAAATTTCGTGCAAATAATCCAATAGTTTTAACGGTAATTTAGTTTTGTTTACGGGAACGGCATAAATCGCTGAGCGTGCAAACGTAATTGGCGTTAGCTAAGCTCTCCATTGTAAATTGAGATTGGGTTGAGATTATTCGAATATTGCGACAAAATAGGCACAGGAAATTGCAGGAAATACAGAGGTTTCCTGCTTTGAAACGGAGAGAGTCTCTAAACCGATTAATTGAAGCGATTTACTTCAGATTTTATAAAAACTGATATTATTCATGTCTTGTTCTCTTTTTTAGAAGCTTATGTTTTGTTCACCATGTTATGGCCTAGAATCCCGAGCGTTTAGCGATTTAAAAGCAATTTCCTTTTTGTTAAATCTTATGTACGAAATTTATATAATTTGCTTCACCGTTCGAGTAAGCTATGTGGAGTACGAACATAATATATTGGGCGTAAATAAAATGACCTCTACTCTTAATAAAATACTCAATCGATAGTAATATCGTCAACCTGGTCACCATTCTATTTTATAATTAATGTTCATTGTTCACCTTAATACTTCCAATCGGCCGATCTTCTAAAACATTAATCATAATAGCAAGCACTGAGTTTATTTTAGCATTATTCACACATGTTGAATCTGGGTATGGTATTCTAGTGACCCATTGTGTTTATTATAGATTAACTATAGAACATACTCGTACTTCTTAACAGTATTTATCTCAATTACATTTCTATCCCTAGTTGTACGGACAGCAAGACCAGAACGTCTGTCTCTAAACGGGGATTGGCGGACCAACGGGGTGGGTCGCAACGTCTCCCATTCCTTTGGCTATGGGCTCCTAGACGCCGCGGGGATGGTCCGACTCGCTCGCTCGTGGAGGACCGTACCTCCGCAGAGGAGATGTGAACTGGCTGCTCCCAGACCGCAGAGAGCTGTGCCTGCTAGGTCTTCGATTACTTTGCAGGTTAGTTCGAGAATTTTATGTGTGATGGATTCAGTTGTCAGTTTTAGTTTTTCTTAATTTATTTGTTTGTATTTTTCAGGAAAGCTTTCTTATTATTCTTATGCTTAAATGTTTTGACTGAATTAATATATTTATTTGAATTTTAATAATAAAGAAAACTATTTGAATGCTAATGCTAATAAACTTATTGAATGAACGAATTCCATTGATAGTTTATCGAAAGCTTTTGAATGTTTGGAAGTTGGATAAAGGCGTCAATATGTTCAATAGTTATTTCTAGTACCTACTTATTCGTAATAGAAAAGTAGCGGGGACCACACCCTGACTTCTTACTATATTTTGTTAGTCACAAAGTATGTGGTTCCAACTCCCCACAAATAATGCGCTGCGGTCATACAATAATGTTGTTCACTTACAGCTGGACGTAGGCGCGTGTCCCGGCGTGAACTACTTGGAGCACGTGCAAGCGCGCGTGTCGCTGTCGGCGGCGCGACGCGGGGAACTGCGCATCGCACTCACTTCGCCCGCCGGCACACGCGTTACTCTACTCGCTCCTAGGTGAGTCCTATTATGCTTTTGTACAAGACGGGGTAGTTCACCGCAGGTCACGCTGCTCGCGTCAAGGTGAGTGGAGTGCCTTTTTGCAGTAAATGCGTGTCCTTGTGTGAACGACTTGGAGCACGTGCAAGTGAATTAATTCACTTGGGCACGTTATCATTGTTGTGATAAAAATTATAATTTAATGCAATTTTCCCAAGATATATTATACCTAATACGATTTTCTTCCTCTAAACAGATCGTCAATATCTTAGATCTCAATTATTTTGCTGTCGCTGCGATACCCGTAATTTAAACTTTGCAAATCACAATCCAGACAAAGTACCCGCTTGAAATCTTTGCACACTTAGCGCAAACAGCGCAACAGATGTCGAGAACCTTTACATTTTACATTAAGGTTTACCTTTGGTATCGTTAACGTTACAGCTCTACTCAGCAAGACGATTCCCTTTATATTTCGTCTTTGCTTATTTAAATTCACAGGCAGTAGGTCGTTATCGGAACTTTCGGAGCGAATTACAAAGCGTGACAAAGCATCCTTCTTCCATATCGAGTGACTTTAAATACTACTAAAGCTCTGTTTTCTGTATTACAAATATGACAAATCGAGCAAATATTTTCATTTGCTTATTTGTTACACTTTATTAACATACAAGCTATGATACTTATTCGTATATAATCTGTTCAAATTATGCAATTAATTATTATTTACGGGTGACAATAAAATAATCTACGCATAAAAAATTCAATCATATGACTGTCATAGAAAAATTCCATGCGACATTCATAGCGATGTTGATAAAGAAATTGAAGGAAGCATATCTCAAATAAACGAACCATAATTTAACAATCAACGGTCTTACTATATTATGTAACGACAATCACATATGGCACCGTTTTATGCAAGAGTAATGTTCGCAAATTACGCTCTATAGCCAGTGAGTGGCGTAGTTTATCACTGTGAAATAGCGCATCGACTCATGAACCGCCTGAAGTGACGTTAGCTTTAATGAAATAGCTTTGTAAAATCATTTTATCCCTCTCCTCTTTGACACGGGATGTTAGCAGGAATATAACAAGAATTTTGGAGAACTATTGTAGAAATTGTGTGATAAATATCTGGAATTAAAAAAGGTTTTCTGTGTTGGATTGTTTCATGACTTATGAAATCGATTTTGGAGCAACTTAAGAATTGTCTTTAACGTTTAATTTGATAAAAAACGAATGTAGTCGTACATTTTATTAACACAAATTAAAGTTAAGCGTTAATAGTCAAGTAAAAGGTTGACGTTTTGTTATTTGCCGTAATAGCTTTGGCTAAACTGCGATAGCCCACATTAGGGTCGTGTAAATTTGTTTAAAGTTTAACAATAAATAGCAGACTGCCAGTCCCAAGTCCACGATAAAACTAAAGGGTCTTTGTTGGCAGACACAATTCATTTTGCGTACCTTTGTACAAAATTTCAGCTTCTAGAATACTGAATTAAACACTTGTATTGTTGTAGTAATAATTAGAGAACAAAATCAAAATTGCCGAATCAGATTAAAACAGTAGATATTGGAAGTATTTAGATACTAAATAATACTACAGTACTTTAAAAGTGAAAATTGCATTTTTTTACCTGAATTGATGAACACTCAAATGGTTTTTAAACTTTTAAATGTATGAACGGACCGGAAAGTTATTTCAATTAGTCACTATTCACGGCTGACTAAATTCCAATCATTACAGTTGTTTTGCCTTCACACTTCTAGCCTGTAATTTGATTTTGCTGGGTAATTTAGCACCAAACTGGAAACAAACTTATTTGCGTATGCTATGCAAACGGTCAATGAATTTGCCGTTGAAACAATAAGACCCGATTTACACCTATTTAAATCCGTACCCTGGTGTTAATGCAAATTTACTGTAGCGTTAAAAATATAACTGTAGTGACTGGAGCTAATTTTGAATATTATGACTGTATTTATTCAGTTAAATACCTTAATATTACATATTTTTTCTTGATTATTTAAATAACATTGAAATATTTTACCTTTCCGTAATATATTTTCTTTATTCTACAATTTTCAAGACTCAATAGGTGTTATTGAAAGCACTACATCATCTTAAATGTTCATTGAATGCCCTCAACGTCATGTTTATTGGCAATTTCCAAAATATAATTTGGTCACTTGTGCCATTAAGTGGGTATATAACTGGAGGGTTGTTTCAGGCCGCACGACTCGTCGCGCGCCGGCTTCAACTCGTGGCCCTTCATGTCCGTGCACATGTGGGGAGAGTCGCCGCTCGGCGTCTGGCAGCTCGAAGTGGAGAACGGCGGACGATATATGGGTACGTATTTAATATCACTGTATCGGTATTAATGATAATGTTTGATGCTTATCGGGTAACTAAAATTTCTTCCAATAGGAGCGCTGTGTCTATTTCAAGTATATCAAGAGGTATTTCTAATTAATTGAAGTGAGCTTGAACCAGATTTAATTATCTTTACTATGTAAAATCGAAAATCTCATCGCTAACAATTTACCGACCTCGGTGATTATGAAACTATCAGAAACATTTCAACTCGAATTCTGCGATCGAGGAGAAATTTCAATACCTACAATTTAGTTACTGACACTGACTCACGGGAGATTACAAACTTTATCGATTTCAACTTTAAGCCGCCTAAGTGTCAGCTATAAATCAAGATATTTGTAAACTCTCGTGTCAATCCTATTCAACCGAATCAATTACAAAATTTATTTCCTCGAAATACATGTGTGTCGTTACATCCTCAATTTCGATATCATAGGTCGAGCGACATTACAAGATTGGTCGTTAA